>JAQFVV010006199.1:2452002-2757191 GCA_028023455.1 Epiperipatus broadwayi
TATATATGTAGCACAGACCCATTTTTATATGTATCATATGCATACATAAAGATTATAGTATAAACATAATTTTAAAAAATAATGATAATATAGTTATTAATAATAAATCGAGGGAACACATTTATGCAAGAATAAAAAAAAAATTTACTATACTATATCAATAGCAAAATGTCTGACTTTCATTGCAATTAAATACTTTCTGGATGATATTCTATTTTTTTTCAATAACTTTTTTGTAAAACTTTTGCATTATTCTTAGAAAACATTATATTACTCAGAATACTGCAAATTAAATTTGAAAAGGATAATAAAGAAAGAATAAAATATATGTCTTTTCAATATAAATTGAAGAAATTTTATTAAAAAAACATGAACATATAAGGTGCTCTAGGATAGAAAAACAGCTGTTGATATAAATATGATTGAAGAGATCAGAGAGTGGGAAATGCTTCTCATGTATTATAAAATATATTAAATATACAAACTTCAATATTTTTTTGTTGTTTATTTATATTTTTGTTTATCTGATTTCATTTTTATTAGGTAGTTTATATTTAAAGTCATATATATTATTACAGCTTTGTAATTATATTTAATAAATTTGGTTTAATATTAATTATAATGATCAGATGTAAAGGTTTTTGATCTTGGTTTATTTTTTTGTTCAATTTTTAAAATAAAATAAAATTTAAAATTTTTTAATTTTATGTTTTTTTCCAGAAATTTCTCTATCACTTCTCATTCAATCAAAAACTAGCAATAGCTAATGTGATCAAATAATGTTATCTTGCTGTGCAATTAAAGAAAAGTTAGGAGTGGAGCTATTTTTGTTTAGATTTTGAGGATATTGCAATTGAATTTTTTTTTAAAAAAAAAACAACTTCAAGTACATATATTTGACAAGATTTTTTTTTTTTTATTGTTTCCAAATAAGAACTTAGACAAAAAAAAAATTAAAGGAATTTATTAATAACAAAGTTATAATTTTTTTTTTTTTTGATAAAATTGTAAAATTATTATATATATTGTACCGTGTTCGAATATGAGTATTCGAAACACCGGCCTCTTAGGCAGAGAAGAACATACTCGGAGAGTATGTATGCCCAAATGATAGCTATAAAGTATATAACTAACGTTACATTTCCAGGACATAACTTCTTCTCGACTGTTGAGTTCAACACCAAGTTCAAAGCACTTTTTTTTTGTTTGTGTATAAACACGGGCGCCAGCTATCTATTCAAGGATGAATAAATAACGCACTTTAAGCAATGGCCACTAACTCAACGCCTAAATCCACATCTAGCTCAGTTGTTTGTAATCACTCATAGATTATACTTAATTAGTGGTTAAAAGACTTGATAAAAGGGAATTGATAAAAAGAATTGATAAAAGAATTTGGTAAAAGAATTGATAAAAAGAATTGACCGACAAATAAAGTTTAATTTTAAAGATAATTTATTAACTAACATTTATTTACTAAATTTAAACATTTTATAATTCTAATAAAACACACGCATATTTTAAATTAACATTTCTAAATAGTTTAAATATTCCTATAGATTTAATAACAGAACACTCTAATTTAACTAATAAATATTGATATAATGATCACGCACATATTAACTCATGCTCACACATAATAATGATAATAAAGGACTACATAGCATTTGAAATTTAATCACACACATATCAATAGTTCATTTATGTATGATATCGAGTTCATATAATTAGACTCTTGGAGGATTCGCACGAATTAATGAAATGCAATGGCTATTACAGTATAAACGAAAATAAGCAAATGTTTTACCTAGGATTTTGAACGTAGATTTAACACTTTGTTTTCTTCTTGTTTGTTGTTTCTTCCAGTATGAATGCTTCCAGCCGGCTGGGACGTTTCCTTGCTGAGTTTCCTGATTTTCACGATTATTACTATCGGAGACAATTAGATACTGACGGAGATTTTCTAAGATGTTAAGCTGACATTATTTCACGGGCAGATCTGCTGTTTTCTCGGACATCTGGGCTGGAGATAAACGTGTGTTCCAAAATATTCTCAGCACTGCATTTTGTTTCTTAACTGACTCAATTAATTTCCGAACTGCACTCTCTCAATAATTTTGTGAACTGATTGTCTCAACTCAATTAATTTGTGGAATGAATTACTGTCCGATAAAAAAGGTCTATTTATACCTGTGCCTTGTTGTCTTTCTGATATCTCCGGCAAAGATCTGTTGTCGAATTGATAATCATTTGATAAACGTGTTTTGAAAGATTGCTTAATTAGTAATAGCCATGCAAAAACGTATTGTTTTATATTAATTAATATCTAATAGCCATTGCCGCATTTTTTAATGATAATCTTCTTTAACTTTCACATACATTTTATATATTTACAAATGTACATATATACGCACATATATTTTTAATACAATTTACTATTTAGTTTTAACATTATTTTTTCTTTAATTAAAATTGAATGAAAAGAGATTTGCATGTTTTAACTTTTCCAAATTATATTTTTACGAATACTAAAAAAAAAACTATTTAATTCTTATCTTTTTCGAAAACAAGCTGCAATAAATTCTTCAACATTTAATTTTATGTTTTTCTTTTATGAAAGATTACTTTAATAATAATTTTAGATAAAAATTATATGTGCCTATATCAATATAGGTACAATATATATATTGTAACCTATCCATGGTACAAATGGATCCTGTCTTTAGCCTAGCTCAGATATTAAACTATAAATTATATAAAAACATTAATTTATGAGACTCAACAACTGACTATAAATATCTGTTATATAATATGTAAGATAGATTTAAGAGACGATTACAATAGAGTGGTTTTAACATTGAAAAAGTATATAAAATATACTTTCCAATGGCATAACTATTGTAAAAATCTTCCAACTCTTATTTTGTTATATTCCTAGGAAAATTTCCTCAATAAACAATGACATATATAATCTTTCATTGAAAATAATGTTTATTTTCCTTTTATTTATCTAATCAATTACATAAAAAATAATGAAATCCAATATATTCTAAAATACTTTATAATAAATATTACTACCTTATGTATATCTCGAGGTCATCAATTATTCTTTTATAATAAAATAACAATCCATTTAAGATAATTGAATAATAAGAGGGATTTTACTAAGTTCCAACCATCTTAATAATAACCACACATAACATTTACAAGTTCAAATGAGATCATTTTTTTAAAATCAGCATATCTTCAACAACTATAATATAAGAAATCAACTTATTGTTTTCTACCATATTTTACAACAATTAACTTATTTATAAATTAGAAACACTAATTATAAAAATGAACCACATTTATGATTATCAGAAACTATACCCGTTAATCAAAACAACTTTCCCCTCTTTAATCGTTTCAGTAAATTACTTAATCAACTTACACTGTTTTAAATTTCATCATAAGCCAAAATATAAACTAGCTGAAGTATCCCCATCACAATCTCTTGTCCAACTTCGTATACCATCTTAAATTTATTCTAAGAATGAATTCAAATTAATTTTAAAATAAAATAATGTGACTTTGAAGATATAACTATTTCCAGTTAAAATATGATACTCTTAAATAATATCACTTAAGTAGTTATAATTTAATTTAATAAAGAATTTATGAAGCTTTTTTTTCTCTTTATAATATTCCCATAATTTATGTACTTTGATATGACAGTGTGATGAAATAATTCGGAGTAGAAACATAGCCATTAGTCTACATTTATATCAAAATATTTGTTTATTTAAACAAATAATAATCAATAACAAACTTTTAACTATTACATATCATACTAAAGTATAAACACATATAATATTATTAACATCTTTGTACAATTATGTACATTAATGAGAACAATACCTTGCTTACATATACTGCTTTGAAAATGAACTTTTAAATTACATAAGTATTTTATTCTAATCTCAAATTGGTTATTGTTAACATATTTGAAATTTCTTTCTTGCTATGATTTTATAATGTTTATCAGTTTTGAATATGGGTTCAATTTTTCAGTTCTTTCTATTGAATACACAATATATTATTCTTTTTACTTCCATCCAATACAATTCTTTCATAAATTTTCATATTCTGTGTGCATATAAATTCTATTAATAATTATACCTAAACTTTACAGTTATGTTATTGGTTTTTATAATATAAAATTTATAGGATTAAAATAATTAATGGAACCAAGATTAAACTGTTCCTTGATAATCATTCGTTCCATTCATCCTTTTTATTTTCATCACTGATCTCACTTTCCTTCCATATGGTATCAATTTTAAAAAAAATATTTAAATATTATAATATTTGTTTTGCATTTACTTCAATTTCATATCAAACAACTTTCTATGCCTTAGACAAGATATTATAAACTTTTGTAAAATACAACCAACTATATTTGATGCTTACCTTACTTTTCTTTACTATCTAAAAATTCCGTAGATAAGAAACTGATTTTAGGACATTAAAATACGATAAATATGAAATGGAAGTCTCCTTTTTCTTTTAAATAAGATGTGCTCTCATGGCAAGTAGTCATTTTCTCTTAATGATGCTACTTTAATACATTAAGCTTTTATAGATCTTAACATCTCTATTTATGGAAATTCCTCACATCATTATGGCTTAAAACTACATATATGGGTGTCACCTAGACTAATCTCATTATGTTATTTCTATCAGTTCTTCACGAATGTATAACTTACTGTTTATTTTATTACATTAAACTGAGATCAAAATTCTTTAGCCACTTTTATCATTCATACACTTAATTCTTTCATATTGCTCTTTAAAATTTCATTATCACACACATATATATTTATTATTATAACTACTGTCTCTCAGTTCTTTATCACGACAGTTTGATTATTAATTATTCCATACTTTAACATATAATAAATGAATTTAAATAATAGAAACTCAAAAGTATTGTTTTAGCCCCATTTTCGATTTTCTCTTTCCTTCATAAATATTATGTTTTATCCTAAGCATAACTTTTAAAGTTATTAATTTAAAACAATTATTAAAATATAATACATATTAATAAATCAAATCATTTAACTTAACTAATTTAATATTAAAATATTTAATTTTAATATTTAATATTGTTGGCAATTGTATTTAAAATAATATCAAAAGAAAAAAAATGGTTGTTTTATTTATTTATTTTCTTTCTTCTTCCTTGGGATATATTTCAATATGATATTTAATACTTTCTTGCAAATTATTTCTTTGAACTACCAAACATTTAAAATAATCAATAACTATAATAAAATGAAATCTTTCACGGTAAGATGTTCTTGACGTGATTTTCCATATTTGCATGCCGGAATTCTTTTTTTTTTTTTTTAACTATACAGAACTATTATAAAAGTTAATGAGATCTGTAATTAAACAACCAAGTCAAACATATATCTAAATGTTGGTCTCCTCATTATAATTATTAATTATCTGCAGTACTGATCAATAAATCATTTTCACTCAAATCTTTTTTTTTCATCCCTATGTTTTATATAAGAATTTCTTTTTCTTATGATAAACATAAATAAATTCCTTGAAATTAAGTCTCTTGTAATATAATTTTTGATTTATTTAACAGACTTAAGTTTAATATCTCTTCATTGAATTCTCCTTCTTTTAACATTTCTTAATTTAATAAAAAATTATAATGGCCAAATAGAGGACTTATCTTGATTATAAACTTGTATTTAAACTAATTAAGAATAAATATTTATTATTCTATTTGTTTGATTAAAATTAATGTTGCTTTATAAAACTTACAAATGTTCATTCTTAAATATTAATCTTGTATGCTTAATTTGAATAGTACAAGTTACTTTGATTGACAACACTAATTATTTTCTTTAACCTTTCATCTCAATTATATCTTATATTAAAGATCTATAAATTCTCTTCCCTAATTCATGAATGTTAATACTTTTTATCTTAGTTTGGTTCATCTTATTAGTCAAACTATTACATAAACTTTTCACTAAAGCAGAGATAAAGTGAAAATATTTTCTTACATGACTGATTGTCCACTTTTTAATTATTTGTGATGGAGTACTTTTATCCTTTACCATTTTTCCATTCATAATAATAATATATACTGGCATTTTTTTTTCCTTATTAGCACTTTAAAATTGTAGGTTGACTTCCCAGATTGTAACCGGTGACACTGACTAAGAAATTACTTTAAGTTACTCTACCATCTTGTTAAACTTCTATAAAGCATTTTATATTTATATCCTTAAGATTAATTGACTTATATAACTGTTTTATAAAATAAAATATTTTTATAATTTGATGAATTTTACAAATATTTTATATAACAATTTACTTAGTGATTTCTTCCCTCCTCTGATCATCTGCTAATTTTATTAATATCCCTCAAACATGACATGGAAAACAATTACTTAAATGTCACTGATTTAACTTATTTTAAAATTTAGCACACACACACAAAATTTTAAAACTGATAAAATTTAAGCAATGTTTTAATTGAAATTTAAAATACTTTATTTACTCAGCTTCACAGAAATATTTTACTAAAAATATTTAAGTAATGATAATTTTAAAAGTATATTATTATTAAAATTACATAACTAATATATAATTGTTTAATGGAGAAGATATAAATTAATATTAAAGTTTATAGGCTTAATGTTTTCGAGGATCCATGCCTCATATTCATAGCCATCATAATATAACATACATTTTATGATGGCTATGAATATGAGGCATGGATCCTCGAAAACGTTAAGCCTATAAGCTTTAATATTAATTTATATCTTCTTCTCCATTAAACAATTATAAATAAGTGTTTTTTGTTTACATAATAGTGAGAAGTAAAACTATATTTATAACTAATATATAAAACGAAAACAATTACGTATAAAAATGTGTATTTATTATCTCTCCTAAATTCTCTACTAAAGGCCATATATTATTACTAGTGCCGGTTATATTTTAAAAATTTAAAATTTTAGACTATTATACATATCTTACATACTCCATTAGCACAATGAATCAGTTGAAAGGTTACAGTATATTATTTATTATCTATAAGTAGAATTCTTGAAAATTTAATTATAAAGAAAATTAATCAATAAAAAACAAATTAATTTTATTTTTTCATTGTTTCAGTTATTTTTTTATTATTATTTATTTATACAAATTAAATATATTTATACAAAATGCCATTCTTCTCATTAATTTCTAGTTGGACTTTTATATAGAAATTGTCATAAGTAATTTATATATTTAGGTTCTTTAAATATAATGTATTTATAGAAATCATAATAACAAAACAATTACATTTCAGTAATATATTGATTATACATAATAAAATATCAATTGCATCTTATTATGTAAATATATACATTACTCTGTACTAAACTACTGCATTTCCATTTTGTTAAATATACTTTTTAATTTGATGTTTTATTTTTCTTATTTTAATTCAGAAAGTAAATTATTGAATAATTTAAGAACAATGATTTCTTATCTGAATTTCATATTTCTTACAATATTTCAATTTTTTTTTTATAGATTCATTTCAAATAATTGGAGATTTTTTTGAAACTATTATAATTTTTTTTATAATCATAAAATTGTTTAATATGAGTTTTTTTGAAAGTATTATCAATTTTTTTTCTTCTTTAATTATATATTCAAGATTTTTATAGCAGATTTTTATTTTTATGAACATATTTATTTAAGTTAAAAGCTCCATTTTATTATTTATTCAGGTAAAATTTTGAAATTAAAAGTTAATATACTTTTATCAGATGGATTCCCTTCAAATTTTATGTGTCTTAGAAATCGATGGCAATGCAACAGGACAATAAAATGTGGTACTAGTATCAGCGAAGGTACCATTCGCTGGATGTTGCTGTAACCACAAACAGTGAAATATACCATTTATGAAGCAGAAATATCACCTGTGTGTTATGCTAATTTCTCATATTTCACACTCTTGGTAAAGCACCCTGTTGTAAAATTATCCTATTAGTCGGTATTGAGCCTGTGCTATTGTATAATTTGACAGTGTGGAGATTTGAAGTGAATGTAACATTTGAAATGTTATTTTAAAAATGTTTGTATTACATTAAAATGATGTAGTATTATGTCCTCAAAATTGTCAAACCAGTGCAATCTTGAGGAAGTGAATTTGGAAGAGTAAGTTTGGTCGTAAATATGAATTCTTCTGTAGTCATGTTATTCGCAGGATATTGGCAAGAATAACAAAATGACAGAATTGGCAAGGTAAGTTTTTAAGTTGTGTGAACTGCCGTGTACAGAACAGGGTGCTTCCCGAGAGCAAGAACTGTGTTTGTGGCCAATCCATGACACTGAAAAGCAAGCTGAACTATCGTTTTGAGTGTAAGTCGAGATCCTGTCATTGAAAGTGTTCGGTTCAGAATGGAACATGGTTCGAGAGTTCACAACTGGATTTTTGTAAAGTTCTGCAGATTGTCTATCACTAGAGCCGTGATGAGCTGACTGCAGAACATGTGGAAGAATTGGATATGTCCAGAGCCTCCCTGCTAAGCTGGATCTTCGGTCTGTGAGCTTTTTCAGAAAATTCTTGTGTCTTGGCCTTGCCATCAGATCGGAGGGCCAGGTTTGATCGTAGAGGCAGATGAGACCTTGTTCACGCACCACAAGAATCACCAGGGTAGGATGCTACCACAGTAATGGATATTCTGTAGAATGTGTCGGGAGACAGGCAAATGTTTTGCCATCACTGTTCTCTCACGCTCTGCGCCAATCCTTCTGCAATCTATACGCAACATCAAAGCAGGGTCCAATGTCTATTCTGATTGCTGGAAGGTGTACTGCACATCAGATTTCGAAATTCGGTTTTCATCACCTCAAAGTTAACTATTGCTACAATTTTTTAGACCTCTCTACAGGCGCCCATACACAAAACATTGAGAAGCTATGGGGTCATTGAAGTGGCAGAATAAGTAACATCGAGGCACTGTCAGGTCATTAGTTGATGACTACCTGGCAGAATTCATGTGGCGGCATCTACACCATTGATAAGATCTCTTCCTATGTGTTAAAATACATGAGTTTCGGTTCTAAGTAATTACTACTTTACATTGTTTTATTTTTTTGGTTAGCCAGTTTTGTTTTATATTAGCGTTCTAAGTAAGTAATTTATTTATTTTGAAAATATTTTTTCTTAAGCCAAAAATCTGCCAAATACACTGTAAACATTACTTTTTGTATGTTTAATAAAAAAAAAATGTTTCCAATCGATGCAACTCCTTGTTGTATTATTTATGTTAAGTGGCCAAAAAAAAAAGAAAAAAGAAATATGTCTTAAAACAAGATGTTGTTAAATTCATCAGTTAGTTTTGAAAAACAATACTGTAAGAAAAAAGACATTTTATATTATTTACTTATTTAAAATTTATGAAAAGTTACTTATTTAATAAGGTCAGTTAGTTCTTAAAAGGTCTAATAAAAAAGTCTTTTACTATTTACTTTTTTAAAAAAGGTCAATTATTTCTTTAAAAAAAAATTGTTTTTTATAAAAAAAAAAAGATGTTTATTTATTTATTAAAAAAAATCAGTTCTTAAAAGGTCACGGTCAGGTAACGTTATATTTAAGTGTTTTTGAGTAGCAACAGCACCATCCAGTGAACAGTACCGTCGTTGTTACTAGTACCTAAAATATTTCAGGCTAATGCCCTCCTTTGTTTACTATACAGATATTGGTGGACCAAATTTCAAATACATTGATATTCTATAAGTTTTCAGTGATGCAAGTGAAAGGGCTGTATATACATTTAAAAAAACAAACAAACTAAAAAGTATTTTAGCAATCATTTAAAGTAGAAATAAAAATTGATATTGATTTCTCTTTTGATTGTAAAAGTTTCTGTTTTAAAAAAATAATATATAAAATTTTATTTTATTTTGATTAACAAAAGTTTATTTTTTTAAATGCCTTTTTTCATAAGCAAAACAATATTCTAAACAATCTTTAATGAATCTGATTTTCTTTTCAAGAATTAAGCAGACAGCTATGTAGTTATAATCTCATTTGAAATTTCCAATTGGAATAATTGCAAAAATTATCCAAATACTAAAAATTTAAATTAATTTATATGTAAACATGTTTTTTAATAAATCCTTTTATTTACCGTGCGAATACTAAAAACTTAATAATACATATAAAAAATATTTTATAATAAATGCTTGTATTTATTGTGGTCTAAAAAGCCCCAAAATAATTATTTCTTCAATCACAATTGGGGTTTTTGTATTTAACTTGAAATAAAATCACTGGGTGTCCAAAAATTAATTAATCCAGTCACTACTTTTTTATAACAAGGAATTGAATTAATTAATTTCTGGACACCCCACAAACTCCCAATAGTAAATGAAAAAAAACAATTATTTTTTGACTTTTTAATTACTAGTAAATAATAGCATTTATTTTAAAATATTTTTATATAATTTTTTTTTATTTGATTAATTATTTTCTGCAATTTTGTCTACTAATATTAGAAAAACTGGCAAGACCTTAAAGTATTTAGTATTTAATAAAGATTCACACAAAGATTGATATATAACAATAATAATATTTAAAGAAAAAATATTTTCAATTTTGTAAAATATTGCTACAAAATATCTAAATTTATTTATTAGAATGTTAATACAGTGTTTCCAAGACATTTTTGTATTATCAATTATTATTCCAAGATATCAATATATTGTGCTTATTTTACTTTTATGTATTATTATCATGTATGTAATCATGTAAATGTAAGTATATGTATCACTATTTTTATATTTCATGTGGAGAGAACATATTGCCATAAATTTTGTTTTTTCTTCATTTATATAAATTCATTTGGCATAGCATTATAAGATAATTTTGTTCAAGCTTTTTTAATATTTTCTAATTGCAATATCATTATTGTTATTTACATTCATAAAACAGTATCATCTGCATATTGATATATTGATTCTTTGAAATTAATATTTCCCAAGTCATTTATGAATAACATATTAACTATAGAACCATGAGGAACTCCATATATATTGTAGCAATAATAATGGTTATCCCAACGTTATACTAGAATATTTTGAAAAAGATAATGCAAAATAAATATTTGCATGCTTTTCCCTTTGACTACAAATAGATTTATTTAATTTATTATAGAGATATTCCCAAAAGATTTGAGGAAAAATATTGAAAATGCTCTATGTAAATTAAGTGTCGGAATGAGAGATTTTTTTTTCTCTAGAGAGGTTCATTCTTTTTTTCTCTCTTTTCCCCGTTACTTCTTTGAAAAGTAAGAAGGTGGAAAGCAAAATAGCTTTGTTTTTAAATTATTCTTTCAATGTGAAGATTTACATTTAAATTATTATATAATTTATGCAAGGACAGACGATTCGTTGTATGATGTTTTTCCAAAAAGACAATGAAGTGCTAAATTAAAAGTAAGACACTCACTAGCTCCTTCAGTACACTTGTTGAATCGTCAATTTCTCCTTCATTCTTGTTATGATACTATTATCATATGAAGCTCCAATAATGGATTGCTAAAGGAAGAATATTACTTTGAGATATTGAAGGAAAGCATAAGGATATAACCACCTTGAACACTTATTGAAAATAATTACTTTGAAAGGTTGAAGAGAAATGAAAGTTTTCTTTTTCAAACTTACAATAAGATAATTTGAAATTCTGAAACTGTAACTTTTATTATTGCAATTACAATTTCTGAATAAGTGAAGAAAAGACATTCACGAAGTTTTAATGTATTCTGGATAATGTATCCTGAAAGAATAGAAATTATTTTTGAATTACTTTGAAGTACTATTATTTTTTCTATTTACTTACAAATGATAGAAATTTATTATTGGCATTCAAATTCATTAGCTTAATAAACTGTATAAGAAACTGTGTGGTAGTTAAATAAATGTTTTGATATTATTTATGAAAATCTACATAATACTTATAACTAAGTTATTTATATCTTTGAAATAACATTACTTAAGAATTTTGAAACAAAATAAGATAACAGAATTTTTATTTATGGTCTTTTAAGCGAATAATACTTAAGTGAGGAAATTGACAAAGAAGACTAATACTCTATTTTATTCATCCATTATTTTTTTATATTTTGAATTAATAAATTATTTTTTATTAATAAAATTTATTACTTATTATTTTCTACAGGCAATACTTTGTTATTACCATTAAATAAATTGTATACAAATCTATACTTGCAAATAAAGTGATAAAAATACACATAAGCCATAGATTAAAACCTCCCATAGCTCTGAAGACATGCTTCCCCTGTAGTTACGACTGAATTGTACAGTCCCTAAATACAGAAATATTTAGAGTAAGAATGAATGTTGAATTTAAAATTATTATTTCCTTACATAAATTATATTTAGCTACAGTTAGCTATACTTTAGCAGAAAGTTACTGTTACATAAATTGCACATGTTATGGCATCCGAAGATTCTCTTTTATGATAGATGAATCCACAGTATCTATGTATAAATAGTTCCAACAATGTAGTGGCGTTGAACAGTTGATTCTACTGACTTTATTTATATGTGAATTGGCAGTAACAACAATGAACGTTGTAATATTTTATTGATAAGAGAAGAAAGGAAAATTAATGTTATCTTGATTAAAGAAAAAAAAAAAGAGTGAACAACAAATAATTGTGGAGTCAGTGGAGACTGCAGAAGATCAATCAATGGAGGCTGAGATGGCAGAAAGGAGAGCTCTGATGTGCAAGCACCGGAGAAGCAGAAACCTGTAGCAGTCCCATGTGTATTGAAGATGCTTTTGGTGGCAATAAATGAAGATAATGAAAGAAGGGAGAAATAAAGGAAAGAAGATAATCAATAAATGATTGTAAAATAAATGAAGATAATAAAAGAAGAGAGAAACAATTAAATGAAGATAATGAAAGAAGAGAGAAACAAATGAATGAAGATAATTAACAAAGGAAAGAAGGAAATGATAAAGTGCTATTAGCATTAAATAAAAATCAAGAAGAAATAAAGGAAATTTTACGATCACATTTAAAAGGAAATGAAGGAAAAATTAATTGGACTAGAAAATAGCTTAATTACTTAGAAACAATAGATGATTAGAAGAGTGGATGAACAAGTCCAGCAAAAAAATGGAATTAATGGAGAAAATGTTATCTGAAGGTATCCAGAATATGGTAGAAGGAGCTGTTCGAACCTACCAGGATAATGTCCAAGAAACAATATTAAACAGAGGTGAATGATTACAGAGATGGGAACTGAAGGACGAAGAAAATATAAAGACTCTTCCGAAAGAGGATTTGTCATTAATAGAAATGATTGTTACTATTAATGATATGAAAGCTGAGCATAATAGATTGAAGGAATATGTGCAACATCATGAAGAAAATCAATATAAAGAATATAGTGATACCGCATAAGTGTCAAAAGTCAATTGAGGTGTAGTGAAAGTTTAAACAGTATCCTTAAAATTGAAATATTTAAAAGTGATGCAGAAACACCAATAGAAAATTTGAATTGTTTAGAGAGTTAATTCAAACTGAATTTATGGATTAACCCTTTTCCCGCCTCTTATGAGGCCTCTCGTCGACATCTGACGTCACTCTAACTCTGCCAGTTCTTATGCTAAAATATTCGTTTGACAGGTATTGATTAGGTTTTTAAAAGTTCTGTAAAATGGTGCCCTCTTCCGAATTATTTTACAAGTAAAAAATCAAAAAAACCGCATTTAAACCTAAACAAAGAAAGAACATTGTCAGTCATTGGTTGTCAGCGAGCTCTCAGCTGAAAAAGACATTCTGATTGGCTGGAAAGAACAAAGAAACCGCCTGATCAAAGAAAATAAAGAAAAATGCTGAGATTTTCATTTCGAATGCAATTTTAAGTATTAAAAAAATATAATTTCAGAAATTAAACTAGTTTTTTAAAAAATATACTAAAAAAACAAAATTATTTTCGAAAAATATTGAAGATTTTAGTAAAAATATTTAAGATTTAGCAAAAAGAAATCTTTACTTTTCCAGAACGTAACATTGAAAAAAAGCGTTTGTGTCACCACTTTTTTGTTTAGACATTCGCTTTATATTTGCCGAAATTGAATATATTTTATAATAAATAAATAACAATTTATTTTTGAAAGAACTTTCGTTCTCTTTCAATACCCTGAAAAATTAGTAATATACTTTTTATAAACGTATCTGAGTTGAATTTAATATTATAGGCGAATATGTTTTAACAATAGGCTTTGTCTTCAGTTTGTGAGTTGGCCAATTAAAAGATTTGATTTTTACCTCATACAACCAATAATATAATTAGCGGTTTAAGGAATTAAGAAAGAACAATTAGCCATTGCGTATAATAATCTGAATGGATCGGCTAAGCAATGGTGGAATTCATTAATATATAAACTATTTATCTGAAGTACAAAAAGCAAATTTTGAGTAACTTCTGGTCTGAAGAGAGGCAAGAAGCAATCAAATATCATAACGTGCAAGAAAAGTTTCAAATTAAAGGACAAGAAACCTACCTCCAATTCCTTAGAAGACAGGTTTCAACTTTATCTGTGAATAATGTAGAGTCAAATAATCCAAATCATAAGGTATAATTTATTTTTTAGAATTGAGCAAATTATCATTAGTACGAATAGGAAAACTATTGAAGAGGTAGCAAATTTCTTGAATGCTGTAGATATGAGTTACCTTAATCAAAATGAAGACAGTAAAATTTCTATGGTAGGCCAATCTCCAGTCAGAAAGCCGATACATCTCTTAGTAGTATGAAGATTGAGTATAATCTGAGATACCAGCCATATAAGAATCTAATGAGCAGTAAAAGAAATTATGAAGATGATAGGAAAATGGAAATGAGACAGCACTCAAGAAGTCTGTTTGAAACATAGCCAAAAGTTCTTAAAAAGCAATCATCATCTTTATCTCCCATTCAAGATATAAATGGAATGCCTACAACAAATGAAAAACAATTATAAAGAGGCAGATCTAAACAGAAAAAACAATTTTTAAGATTTCAGATGAGGAGAAAACTGAAGTAAAATATAAACGGTTGCCTACCCCATCACCATTAGCTTATCTTGCCAGATGTGAATGACATTGAAGAATGACTTGAGAATTCATTCAAAAAATAATGATCTCGGAAAAGAAATAATGTTTATTTTTGTGTAAATAAAAGAAATATATTTTATTTTAAAATGAACTTTGACAGAAAGTCTAAAAAGAAATTTTTGTTATAATGAAGCTTTTCATTAGTATAATGATATTGATAAAATAGAAGTGGAATGTTTTCACAGTCCCATTCTTTTTTCTTGGAGAGGAGATATGAAGCGATAATAATGGTTATCCCAATATTACATTAGAATATTTTGAAAAAGATAATACAAAATAAATATTTGTGTGCTTTCTCCCTTGTCTACAAATAGATTTATTTAATTTATTACAGATATTCTCAAAAGATTTGAGGAAAAAGATTTAAAATAGTCTATGTAAATTAAGCCTCAGAAAAATTAGAATGAGAGATTTTTTTTCCTCTAGAGAGATTCATTCTTCTTTTCTCTCTTGTCCATGTTATTTCTTAGAAAAGTAGAAGATGGGAAGTAAAATTGCTTTGCTTTTAAATTATTCTTTTTCAACATGATTTAAATTAAAATTATTGTATAAGTAAGATTCGTATAATGGTTTTCAAAAAGGACAATGAAGTGTTTCTTCCAGTACAATTGTTGATTCATCAATTCTCCTTCATTCTTGTTACAATACTATTAGTGTATGAAGCTCCGATAATGGACTATTGAAGAATATTATTTTGAGATATTGAAGAAAAGTATTAGGATATAAATGCCTCAAATGCTTATTGAAAAGAATTACTTTACAAGATTGAAGAGAAGCAAAAGTTTTATTTTTCAAACTTATGGTAAGATAATTTGAAATTCTAAAATTATAACTTTTATTATTGAAATTACAATTTCTAAATAAGTGAAGAAAATACATTTGTGAAATTTTAATGTATTCTGAAAGAATATAAATTAATTTTGAATTACGTTAAAATACTACTATTTTCTCTATTCACTTACGAATGATAGAAATTTATTATTAACATTCAAATTCATTAGTTTAATAAATTGCATATAATAAACTTATTGAAATTATTTATGAAAAGCTATGTAATACTCGAAGCTAAATCATTTATATCTTTGAAATAACATTAGTTGAGAGTTTTGAAACAAAAGAAGATAGCAGAACTTTTATTTGTGGACTTACAAGCAAATAATACTTAAGCGAGGAAATTCATGAAGATAATGCTTTATTTTATTCATCAATTATTTTCTTATATTTTACATCAGTAAATTACTCTTTATTAATAAAATTTATTACTTATTATTTTCCACATGCAATGCTTTGTTATTACCATTAAATAAATTGTATACAAATCTATACTTGCAAATAAAGTGATAAAAATACATGTAAACCATAGTATAAAACTTCCCATAACCCTGAGAACGTGATTTCCCTACAACTGGAATGTATGGTCCCTACATGTAAAAATATTTAGAATAAAAACGAATACTGAATTCAAAATTATTATTTCTTACATAAATTATATTTAACTATAGTTAACTGTACTTCAGCAGTAAGTTACCATTACAATATCTATATGTAGTTTATTCATTACTCAATACATTTGATATTTTTGGTACAACATATCTATTATTTAAATAATTTTTGAATAAAGTGAGCAATTTTTTTCTAATATAATTTTCTAAACTGTGAAATCATTTGTTTTTTTATTGATTTACATCAATCAACCTTATAAAAATATGAAAAAAATATACTTATATGTTTTTATCATTTAATACACTATTAATTAATTTTATCTAGCTAAATTCTCCATAGATGTTTTTTTTTCCTTCTATGAATCCATATTAATTTTTATTAAAAAAAAAAAAAAATTATTTTAGTATCAGAATTATTTTTATCCCCAGACTTAAATACTTGGTCTTACTATAGATGTTTTTAATAAAGTAGGAAATTCACTATTGTCTATTATTTTATTGATCATGCAAACTATAATATCTGATAGTATATCAATATTATTTTTAATGTTTATCATTCTTATTTGATCTATACCTGGATTTATATGAATTCTACATTCTTTTATTATTTCAAGTCTTCATTTTAATTTGGCATAAATATTGAATTGTATGTTTATATTTTTTTGATTTTATTTAATTCTTTAATAAAAATATGGAGTCAAATGTATTTGCTAGAAGAAAACTTATTATTTATATTTAAGTGTTTTTTTTTCTAAATGCTTCATCATTTATAGAATTGAATTTCCTTAATAATATTTCATTTATTTTTTTCTATATTTATTTTTATATTCATTACTTTTTATTTTTATAAATCTGTCATTTCTCTGCTCTTACAATAAAATTAATTTAATTTTTTAGTGCATGATATTTAAACAAATCACAATTTTATTTATTTTTTGTACTTTCTTTCCATAATTTGTTTTTCTCTTGTATTAATTTCAATATTTTTTTTATTTAGCCTATTTACCTTGCATTTATTATTATTTTATTTTTTACTCATAATCATTTTTTGTGATTTTTTGCATATGTCTTAGAAAATCTGTACAAACTTCATTATTATTTTTTTTTGACCTCATTAAAATCAAGTACTTATTAGACTTTCATGTTAGTTCATTATTATCCAGTCTTGATTTATTTTCAATTATTTTTGATATAATTTTATCATATATATATTTGTTGGAGATAAACTATAAAATAAATGATCAGTATTTTTTTCTTTAGTAACTGCTGTAAATAGTTTAATTTTTTTAAGGCTTTTATTAATATGAACAATACATGAAAAAAACTATATTATCAAATTATCTCTATAGAAAAATATTGTCAAAACTTTGATTTGACCTTTATTGATGCAATAAAACAACTGCTCAATTCAATGATTTATGTAAAAAAAAATTATAGCACTAGTCATCAATAAAGAACAAATGCTAAGATGCAGGAAATTGATGGAAATAGAACAATGCAATGAGGTGTTACTGTATACATATGCATATTTATTGAGAAGTAAAGATACATATGCTTATATTAAAAAGCAGTCATTATTTTATAGTACAGAAAAATTACTTTTGATGATATCATCGTTGTTATTAACTGATTGTAGGATATTTATAAAATTATATTGATGGCTATTAGAAACATGTACAGCATATTATATCTTATCTTTAAGTATGCATGTCCTAATTTTTAATTATTAACAATACAATGAATTTAATCTAGTTTTTCATAACCAAATCTTTTATTTTTTATATTACTGCAATTTTACTTAATACTTTCATTCATCATGTATATAATCTTTCTGGATAGTCTTATCTATATTATATACACAGACATTAATAAATTGCATACTACACATTTACATGGTTTTTTTTTTTATTAAATGTTTTCATAACACTTAAATACAAATTTAATTTATGTATAAATACATAAACATTCCAATAAAGAAGCTTTTCATTAAAAATATCAACATCATTATTATTATTATTAAGAATTTTTGTAAATGAGTTTTCATCCTTTAATTATATTAATAGCAATTCTGATCTGTCTTTTTTTTAAACTTTATCCTTTGCTTAGACTTTATGTATATATATTCTTTATTGCAATCATTCTGATTTCTAAGAATTTATAATAAGAATGTTAAATTCTAAATATACAGTAATGTTTCAGTGAAGTAAATTAAAATTTATTTTTACTTGTAAACAGAAATATGTATTAATTTAGTTGGGTATATATAAATAACTATGAAAAAGTCATTGAATTACTTGAAAATTGTGAAGCAAATATAAAAGATGCCTAAAGCTCTATGATAATTCTGATTTATCCTGTGGTCATATTAGAAAATAAAATAAAAACAGTCTTGGGAGTTTTTGAAGACAACATATCATTCTTATTTTGAGGAGATAAATTAAATAGCTAAAGGTAACAAAAGATATTACTCAACATTTTGAATTTAGTTTTAAACAACTTTTTTTTTTTAAAAGATAATAAAATTTATTAAAATCAGATTTTAATTACAACCCATAATTAACTTTCATTATCAGTAAAAGGAATTATTCATAAATCATATTATCTTATTATTGAATTTAGAATATTCTGTGTAGGATTTTGAATGGAACAATATATATCATGATGAAGCTGGATTAGTATAACTATGGCTAGTTGTTATGAATTTAGTAAAGTAAAATCTTTATTTAATATTAATTATAAATAAGAATAGTAAATTCCAGTTTTTCACAATAAATTTTATGCAAAGCCAGTGTACTTTTGAAGGTGATGTCATATTCATATGTATCACAGGATAATTAAAAAAAAAAGTTTTTGATAAGATTAACAGTTATTATACTAATTTAATTATTCATTCTATCTATTTTAAATATTTTATCTATTTGCAGATAAATAAATTTTTATCTATATTTGTCATTTAATAAGCAAAAATTAATTAAAATGAATATCTTTATTTGATGAATATTATGCTTTGTGATTAATTGCTGGGAATTGTTTTAACTTTAACAGTTAGTGACATTTATTTGATAACTAGATAATATTATAATAGAAGTAGCATTCAATTTTATCATTGTTATATATCATGCATACCCTCCTGTATATAAAGATTTGAACTTCTGAAATTACAAATGAGAAAAAGTATATTTTGTTTACTTAGTTGAACAAACAAATTTTATGTAATAGTGATCATAATTAATTTTTCAAAATTAAGCAAAACAATAAAAACATTTAAATTTATCTTATTAAATAATTGATCTGTTAAGTTTTTGATTTATCTCAAAATATTAAGATGCTAGAATAAATATGTTAAAGAAATGGTAGATTTATTGATGATGACAAATGTTATTGCTTGATTATGTTAATTCTTCCTAGCTATCTTAGCTGACTTCTTGCAGAAAACATAAATACATACTACTTTGATGTTATATAGATCTGTTTGAAACTAGTTTTTATGATTCAAAAGTTTCTTTGCAAAAGGCAAATTGCAAGAATTTTGTCACAAACATAAACTATTCCTTAACTTCTGAAAAAATATCTATATCATAATAATCAGTTAAATTTGATAGTTTGTTTTATGTGTCTTGAGCAATTTGCATGTAATTTATTATAGAAAATTTAACAGATATGTAAATAGGGTTCAAACCCACTTCCCCATGCACTTAGACTATATAGAGAGTCAACACGCACATTCGTGTAACTCTTGCTGACCCTCCTTAACTATATAAATATTATTAGAGATTTGGTATTTTAATTTTAGTTGTAATTAATATCCCCTAAATCATATTTAGTCATGTATGTGCGTTCACATATATGCAGTGGATACATATATGTGATGTAAATATTATTTATTATGTAATATAGCTTAGCTGCAAAGTATACTTGAGAAGGATTTTCGAAACCACTCTAAGTAAATGTAAAATTTATCTAACAATAGAGAAATAAATCCATTAGTTGAAAACTTGGAATTCACTCTATTGAATTTATTTTAGTCTTAAAATATTAATTGAAATTATTAGCTATGTGAATCTATTTCTAAACTCGAAATAGATTAAAACAATAACTTTGAGGATTTTATCAAGACTTTGCATATTCTATTGCACGAAGACAAAGGTACATTTCCTGCTGATAGAGATCACACATGGCAAGCTCGTAAATGCATTGCCTTGGGTGATTCTCTAAAAGCATTCCTCTAGAACATGTAAATGAGTATAAATAGGGCTTATTTCTCCACTGAGATAAAAAGAACAGTTGTTTTTTAAATTTGGTTGCTAATTGAATCCATGCTCATCAGTTTTTCACCATTATGACCATTGAGTAGTAGGGACCGAGTCCACCTTTCCCGATCTTTTCTAAGATTGCCTCCATGCCATAATGCTATGCTCCGATCTCAAAACAAAATGGACTGCTTATAATGTTATAATGAACTGATTTAGAAACAAATGCTGCCTCCATAATAATGAAATATGGACTGCCATGTTTCAACATGAAATGTCTTCCAAGGAACATGGATCTTTCAAGCCATCACACCAGTGCGTTGGAAGGTAATCTACACTACTACCTTAAAGATCCATTTTCATTTGCTTTATTCCTTTATTAAACCCTATTTAATTCTTACATATGTATTTTGTCTATATTTATCCACTGGTAGTTAAAAGCCAGTTATGTAATTGTAATTAACCTTTTATCATGACTATAATCCCAGCAAATTTTTATGTAATTGTCTTAATCCATTTCACGTTCTTATTTCTATCTCTAGTTTAGTACGGTAGAATTTGACTGATATATTTGTTTTCTAGTTATGTATTTTATTTTAATATATAATTATATGCCAATCTTACTCACCCTCATGAACATCGTTATATATATTAGATTATAAATCCCAATTATTCAAGAAGTATTTTTAATTAAAGTTAAATCATTATTACAATGCCTCCGCTCACTTGGTTGAGGAAATGATTAAAGAATGCTATATATGTTTAAAGACAGATTCCTGTAAGACTGCCGTAGTTTATAGTTATTAAAAGTTAATTGATTAGCATTATAGAAGGCTATCAATTTTAGATTTATTTATAAATGTTTTCAATATTAGTAATGACAGCCACTCTGTAGTTTGCAATGCAATAAATATAGCTTTGTGTTGCCTAGAACATGATAGGCATTAATATTGCATACTTTAAATGCATATGGGGACCTGCTTAATAGAGGGAAATCTAATCGCATTATTATGACATTCATTTAGTTATATAATAATTAGTTAAGAGGTTTAATATTTTATTCATGTCATTACACCTGATCTTTATTAATATTTAGGCTATAATTAGTTACACGTCATTAGTGATGTATTATTTTCTTAGCATTGCCAGCATAGTCAGCTTTCTTATTTGCTTTAAATTTGCTTTGTGACGATCTGGGATCGCTGGAAACTCCAAATCTTGTCTTTGTATATAATGTTTTAGTATGGTATTCATCGTGCCCTAGAACACATTTGGAAAAAGTAGCGAGGGTTCTGCGAGGGATGACCCTGGGTCAGGCCCAGCACATCCTTCTATCTTCCTCCTCTCTAGGTATAGCATCGCCAGAAGAGCGGGCATACCCTCCTTCAGTAAGAACAGCGACGAAGCATGTTATCGGCCGGAAATGGCTCAAACCTCATATTTGCTGCCTCATGCCAGTACCGCTATTATTTCTTAATTTTGAATTAAGCCTAAATAAATCTATAAATCGTAATGCTGTGAGTTCGATAAATGAATTGCATTTTACTTGTTAAGTTTTGATATTTAGAATATCGCAAATCAAGTTTCCATTAAGCTCGTACCCTGGGGCAAGTGATTTCCAAATGTGTATATAAATTCAATCTTTATTTAAGATTATAACTTGCATATTTTACTATTATCAAATTTGTTAATTTGAATACACACACATTCGCATAATCAAATCATTTTATCACAAACAATATTGCAATTTTTTAATGCAAAATGTAAATGCCAGAAACCATGTTTACCTGGCATTATTATTATTATATCAATACCTGTATAGTCCACATATGATCGGAATCACTTCGGTCATAGCTTGAGTTGGATGATTATTAATTGAATTACAATTCAGACCGCAATACGTCTGAATCTCTGAAAGTATATGTTATTGAGATTATTCGACTAATTGTATTTCGATTTTAAATACGCGTTTCTATTCTTAAATCTATTTTGTTAAGCATATTTAATTGATCATTGACATATAACTAAACCGCACTCAGATTAAAAATTTGCACACACATGCCTATTTATTTTATAGTTGTAAAACTTATCATTATGAATTTTCATAATGATAACAAATGCTATTTTAATTCGTTATTCAAAGTGTTGAGCGTGAAATGAGTAATAACCAAATCTGTTTTATAATTTTGTCTTTCATATTAAATTACATTTTCTTTATATATATAATCCATTTGTTCGAATCATTCTTATTCTCTTATTATTTTATGCTTAGTTAAATATAATATTTCATATTTAATATTTTATTTACCCTGGGTTACTTTAGGTCAGACACCTACATGTCACCCACATATACGTCACATATACACGTTGTATATGCTTTATATACGTTGGCCTGATCACTAAAAATCATTAAGATATGCTTCACCACTGTGTCTTCGGGACTGGAATTGAATAAAATGCAACTGTATCAGTGGGAATGTAATTTCATAGTGTTATAGGTCTGGGGAATGGGCAAATAGGTTAGAATCCATGATTGCTCCTGACCTGTGTATCTTGGACATGATTGAATTTGAGGTACTTTTGCTCAGATTCTGTGTTTTGTTGGATGAACATATAATTTCGACTGGTACAGTATTAAGAAGATTATAATTTTATTTGCATTCACATTTCAGAAAACACTTTGAATAAAAGTGTTACTGCATCTTCTTTTGGATATTTAGCATTAGTATGCGTGCTTTATTTTTATATATGTGATTGTATTAAACATGCACACACACATATATATATATATTAGTTAGGGGCAAATTAAGAATTTTCTGTTATAGGGAAAATCTGAACTGATTCACTACTTTTTTTTTTACCATTTTGTTATTTCTGTTGATGGTAAATTCATATTGCAAATTTTGAAATGTGAAAGAGAACAACAGTGAGAAGATTGATGGTTTATCAGACAGAGTGGTAACGGAAGATATCAAATGTAGATAATTCAGGTTTATTCACCAACAATTATGTGGATGTACAAAAGACTTTTGATAAAACCAAGCAACATTTCAAAATTGTCTTGGAAGATTTTAATGTTAGAATTGATAAATGCTTGATAGATGAAATTGCAATGGATAAATTTGGTTATAGGGATAGAAATGAGAGAGGACACAAACTTGTGGAATTTGCAGAAAAATAAAAACTATATTATTACTTCTTTCTTTGAGAAAAATACTAAACAGAAATTGACATGGAAACATCCAAATGAAGGTACAGAAGAATTGGATTATACTTTGATTAAAATAAAACATTTCAAGATTATAATATTCTTAATAGATTCAACATAGAAAGTGACTATTGATTAATGAGATATAAAATACATGATAATGCAAAACTGTTGCAATGAATTTAAATTAGAAATTGCTAATCATTTAAAAATATTAACAGAATTAGAAGATGGTTTATCAAACTTGACTGAAATCAATAAGATAATTGATATTTTAGTAAGAATTGTGATAAAGATGGCTGATACAAAAAACAACAACACTGCAATTATTTATCAATAAACTACTGAGGCAAGACAATACTTGAAGAAAATAAGGAATATGAAAGTTTTTACAGATGATTCATTAAGAAGAATATCTAGAATTTGTAAAATGGTACAAAAAAAAATAATGATATAAGATAATATAATTGTGAATTGTCAATGAAAGCTATAGAAGAAAATAAAAATCTCAAAACTGTAAAGCAACATCTTGGTATTAGAAGAAAAGTTGTTTTAGTAATAAACTGATGAAACATGCAATTAATTCTATGAAGAAGGGGAAAACTATAGGAAAAGGTAGAATTATTATTGATATTTTAAAACAAACTGATGAAACATTTTTGTCAATTTTTTATATGAAATGCCTAAATGATGATGTATCAGATGATTAGAAGAATGCAGTAGTCATATTGATATTTAGGAAAAGTAATAAAGAAGATATTAATTACAGTCATATCAATCTTCTACCTATTTTATACAAAACCTTTACCAAAATAATTACAACTTATCTATAGTACACTTGGGATTTTAATCAACCAAAAGACAAATTTTGGAAAGGACCAAAGATTATGAAGACTCATTTGACTCAATAAAAACATTTCCATGTTGGTTTATAGACCCTGGATTTTTAATAATGTATATCACTATACAACAGCCGTAATTAGGTTATGTGATGATACTGAAAAGATTAATATTGAGAAGAGTGTATAACATGGTGATTTCATATCTCAAAAATATTTTACAGCAGTTATTCAAAAAGTATTTTGTGTATCAAAATGGGAAGCTTGTAGGCTAAAAATAAGTTGAGATTATTTAAGTTATCCATATTTTGTAGATGTGGTTGTTTTTGCAAATAATATTTCACAACTTCAAGATTCAAGAAATATAATATGAACCTGAAGAGGAAAATAAAAATGAATATAAGAATTTTATATATTAATTAATTTAAAAAGTGTGTAATTAAAGGGGAAGTTTTTTTTCTAAACAGAAGCAATTGCTTTGAAATATCCTGAAATCATAAGTCCTAATGAAATTAAAATGAAAGATTTAATCGTAGATGCTGTCAATTAAGATATTCACTACCAAATAAATTTTTTTTTTCCTTTGAAACTCCTTGAAAGAACTCACTAAAGAAAAATTCATATATGTCAATCACAATTATTTCTGAATATAAATGAATTTACTAAAAATTATATATTATCATTACTATTGCTTACAGAGTAACATTTCATTAGGAATGTAAGTTAAAAGAAATGTCCTATAAACTTTACATTGCTGGTGTTGTTTATCCTTACTTCAGGATGAGTGTAAGTTAAAAAAAAAAGCTTTAGTACAAAGAATTTTCATTATTATTTTTACTTTATTGTATACATATTAATTATCTAATATTTTTATCAGTAGCAAGTTAAAAATTCAGTTATAATATTTGAATGTGAAAAATTATTAATTTGGAAATGAATAATCACTAGCATATATTTTTTTATCCAGGAATATTTAAATACATTATTTACATTTCTCAATTAGAGATTAAGATATTAATAGTAATTTAAAATGTCCATTAAGAATTAGATAAAAAATAATGCATAATAATTTAAACAGTTTTAAACTAAATAGATTTAAGTAGTCTAATACTCGATTAATGTATGTTTATGCATGAGGGTCAATATATCAACATGCTTAAATTGATGAATAGAACCATCAGTTTAGATTTAGGTGTTGCTATATTTTTGACAAATAAAGTTTGTAAATTAAAATACTTAAAGAAATATGAATGCTGTAATCATTTCTTCATTATATGTCTATATGGGACACTTAAATAAATGATAAATGCTTAAGTAAAATAAAATCTTAATATAATATTTGGTGATGGAGGTATAGGTGAACAATAAGTTACTTTACTATGAATTAATAATTAGACAAGAATCATATTTATTACAAAGAATATATATAATATTGACATATTTAGGCAATCTTCTTAAAGTTATATCTAGAACAAATAAAAATTGGGGATATTTGCTACAATGAATATGATGTCATAAGGTATTTGGTAAAAATGAATAAAATATAACTTCAAAGTTCAGACAACCTTTATGTGAATAAATCCTGTTTAATGTGAAATATTTATTAAATCATCATAGATATTTGTAAAGAATAGAAAATGTTTAAGTGAATCTTAGATCAAGAGATGGCAAATGTTTACAGTCTGTATGCTATACTACTATTCAATTTTTATTTAAAATATAGTACATTGTTTTTTTCACGGTATTAATAGTATACTATAACAAAAAAAGAATTAAGATTAAATATTGATTGCTTTAATGATATTTCATAATTTTTTGTTTTCATCAGACATTTAATATTTGGAGTTAAGCAGATTTTTTTATCAAATTTGAGTTGGCTAAATATAATTCCATTTTGTGTTTCATAAATTTTATTGATAAAATTAATCTTCATAAAAAACAAAACTGCAAGACTTACAGAGAATAAACAATTGTAAAATTAAAGTTAAAAACAAATAGAATCATTCTGAATTAATTCCTAAATTACTAGATATGAAACATTTACTTATAGAATAATCTAAAAAATTTTTTTTTTTTAGTTTGAGTCACTGATTTAGAATTTTTATTATAATTTTTTTTTGTAGATTTAACCTTTTTTGTTTTTATAATTGAGTTCATAGGTTGGATATCTCTTGTTTAGTTCAGTGGTTTTCCAAATGCATCTATACACTGATTGTTGTTTAACCTTTTAACCGCTAATGGTAAAAATCAAATCTTTTAATTGGCCAACTCACAAACTGAAGACAAAGCCTATTGTTAAAACATATTCGCCTATAATATTAAATTCAACTCAGATGCGTTTATAAAAAGTATATTACTAATTTTTCAGGTTATGAAGAGAACGAAAGTTCTTTCAAAAATAAATTGCTATTTTTTTATTCTAAAATATTCAATTTCGGCAACATAAAAGCTATAATATAAACAAAAAGGTCGACTTTTACGTTATAGAAAAGTAAATATTTCTTTTAAATATTTCTTTAATATTTTTACTAAAATCTTCAATATTTTTCGAAAATAATTTTGTTTTTTTAGTTTTTTTTTTAAAAAACTAGTTTAATTTCTGAAATTATATTTTTTTAATACTTAAAATTGCATTCGAAATGAAAATCTCAGCGTTTTTCTTTATTTTCTTTGATCAGGCGGTTTCTTTGTTCTTTCCAGCCAATCAGAATGTCTTTTTCGGCTGAGAGCTCACTAACAACCAATTACAAACGATGTTCTTTCTTTGTTTAGGTTTAAATGCGTTTTTTTTATTTTTTACTTGTAAAATAAATCGGAAGAGGGCACCATCTTACAGAACTTTTAAAAACCTATTCAAAACCTATCAAACAAATTTTTTAGCATAAGAACTGGCAGAGTTAGAGTGACGTCAGATGTCGACGAGGAGCTTCGTAAGAGACGGTTGAGTATTAAATAATGTATGATTTAATTCATGTTAAGACACTTGTCATTTTGCATAATTTAATTCTAAAGTAAGAATGGTTCTCTACTTTGTTGTTATCAGTAGGAAGCTCAAGTAATCAGTAATTAATAGATATTAATCAATTTTATTAGTAAAACTATAAGCCTAAAACTGAAAACATCCCAAGATTTTGAACCCAAGCCAATTGCTTAGAATGTCATACTTTTTTTTTTTTAGCTTGAATAGTAAAATAGAATTTCTTCAGTTAATTTATCACCACACCATTACCCAGATTTATTGATAGAACTTTCCACAATGTATATATATAAATGACGTGATTTTAATCTAGTGGAATTATTATGAAAGATTACATGGTTTAGAAATATTTAATAGAAAACAATGATTTATTTCTTATATATATACTTGATTGCAATAAATGAAATTTGTGAAGCTTGTATTGATTAATTCTACATATACTCTTCTGTAATAAAGTAAATTATTCTATCTTGATAGCTTTATTTTATAGAAATTTTAATTTATATGATGTATTTTTACAAATGTTTTTTTTAATATATGGTAAATTTTCACTTTGTGTAATAAATTTCAATCAAGGGGGCATTAAATATGAATTTGAAGTTTCATTGCCATTTCAAAAGATGGTGAAATAAATGCATTTAATATTTTTTTTGATGAGAAATTTACAATTGATTAAGAAGTTTCATATCTATTACTTCTGTTGAAGGTAGTTCCATTTTTCTATTCTTTATTACAATTGAAATTTGAAGATACCTTGACAGATGCTAGAGATTTAGTGAGTTCCCAAAAGTTTAAATTATAACACATTACTGCCAATATATCACTATAATAATTATTTTTTATTCTCTTTTGGATTGTATAATATTCTTATGATTCTGATATTAGATATAAATTAGAACTCAAGAACTATTTATGATCAATTTACATGCTATTTATTGATATATTTGAACAAAACTATAGCTTCACTTTAAAATAAATATTTTATAAAATATAAAATTACATTTATATACATAAAATATATTAATTTTATTATAAAGATTATAAGTATTAGATAAATTATTTCATTACCTTAATGTAAGTTTAGATATAAATGTACTGTCATATATATAATACATTGATTTTAGACATTTATTCAATACTTATAATTAATAGAAAATAACAATGACTAGTTAGAAGAGATTTTAAATATTACACCTTGATTTTAATAATTATAATTTATTATGTTGTTACTATTATTTTTAAAGCAATGGTAATATTTTACAATTCTGAAGTGATATCTTATACATAAAATACACTAATTTTATTATAAACATTATATATATATACAGACCAATTATTCACATATGTGCATATTTATTTATATAGTATACCTATAATACATTAATTCTAGGCATATATTCAACAGGTAATAAAAAATAGTATTGGTTAGTTAAAAGAGACTTCAATTGTTATACACTGACTTTTGTAACTACAACTTTGTTGTTACTATTTTTAAATCATGTATTTAAATACTTCAAAGTTTTATAGTTGCAATATAAAAAAGGAGCAAAGTAAGATTACTGCATTTTTGTAAATGAAGTAAAAAGTAATACAGTTATATTTTACAGTTCTGAAGTAGATCACTTGACAGTCAAAACTATTAGATTTAATAAAAGTGTTGATAGTGCAAGAAATATATAGTTTATAAAAAAATTTAATATAAGCAATACAAAAAAATTGTAAATATTAAATAAACATCATACTTTTGTTTCTTTTATATTTTGACTATTTTATATTGCTCAAAGAACAATACTTTAGTGCAATAACATTTCACATTAATGACAGAATAAGGATTAGATCCGTCAAAAGTGAGTAAACTTTATTATGAAATGAATTAGATTTTTTTTTCCTGTGACAAAATGACCTTATTATACGGAATGGATCATAAGTTGTTAATTGTAATATTTTATTTAACAGTTCTCGTTATTTCATGTGATATTTTTGATATTGTAACAGTTATATTTCATTATTTATTTTAACTCAAATATTTATAAATGTATATATATATTCAAAAGAAATAAAACAATCTTACCATAAAATAATTATAAGCAGTAGTCCATTCCATAATTTTTTACATAATCCAGTTTGTAAAAATAATTTAAACTATTGCTGTGATATGTTAAAGTGCATCTTTTTTGAATGGTCATATTTATAGAGCATATGATTAATATCTTTGTACTTACCATATTGAAAATAGTTTTATAATACTTACATTATTTTTTAAATAAAAAATATATAATTTGAAAAATATATAGTAAGTTTTTGAAAATTAAATATTCAAATGTTTTATGTGAACTTTTTATCTTATTTTATTGGAGAAACATGATTCTATAGATCTTTAGAAGCTAAGTAATTTGCCATTATTTCCATTGTGATTTTGCTCTGAATATTCCACTTATAAATGTTTTAAACAAGTTAATTCATGTTTTTTTTTCTCATTTTATAAAAATATTAATTAATTATGTGATATTTAAATGCCTATATATATTTCTATATAATTGAATTATGTTTGCATTAAAAAAAATTATACTCTACAATATAGCTTTTAAAATGTTCAAGAAATATTGGAGACATTTTGTAATAACAATGATAAATACTATAATGAGCAAGTACTGCACATTAAATTTTTTTAAGAAATAAAGATTCTAATAAAAATTTATGAATCATAAGTATTCACATATTTATTGGCCTGTTTAAATGTAGTTATTTGATTTTCATTATTTTATTCAATCACAATTAGAAATTAAATTTAATATTTCTTTTGCTATATCAGTATGTTATTTCGTAAAGCTTTTTTTTTGTGTGTGTCTATCAGAAGTCAAGATAAAAGCAATAGGTTTCATAAATAAATATTTTTTTAATTATAATTTGGTGGCATCTTGTGTTTTCTATTTGTTTATGCAATTTATTTTTTGATATAGAAAAATAATTAGAGTGGTAATAAGGATATGTGCACACATAGTTTTATTGATTCTTGAAAAAGATTGAATATGTGATATTGTTTCCAGGAAAATAAGTTGTTTGAAAACTATATTACTTTTTTTTTTATACCAAACTGTAATTTTAAAGAAAAACCATAGAGGGTCAACTCATCTATCAATATTAATGTTTTTATTTTTATTTTAAAAAGATATTTGCCTATCATTAGGCACACCTATGTCATCTTGTATCTTGTTTTAAACTTGTAGGAACACTCCTAAAAACTTTTTTTTGTAAATAATAAGTTTTCTTCTAACTCCTTATTTACTTTTTATTTAAATAAAGAATTCATTACAAATGTGGTATGTAAAAATTGTAAATGTGCCTTTTAGTGCAAAACTTTGGATTTTATTCATTTTTTCTCACCCAATTTTATTGATGAGTAATTTTTAAGGAATGTACCATTAGATTTTATTTCCTCTTTCAAAACTAGTCATTTTTCTGGCAATGATTTATGAAATTGAAGAATAGGGCAGTTATAATTATTTTGCAATAACTTACAAATTTTACTTCCCTGCAGTTATTGTTTTTTATCAACTAGAGATCAATCTAAAGTAATTATATTACTTGAAAATTATTTTTCATTATATGTGTGTGTATATGTATATATTATATTAGAAATGGCTATATAAATTTTTTTCAGAAAATATGCTGTATACCCCCCCCCCCCATTTCTAAAAATAATTCATTAATAGCTATAAATATTTGTTTATTTTGTATTATTTTATTTTTGTGGACACTTGTGATTGGATGGAGATTTATTGAGTTGATTTCCTTCTAAGGAAAATCAAAAAAGTAGAGATTCTTATTCTGGCAAATTGAATTGTAATATGCAGCTATTTCTGGTCTCATGCATTAATTTGACTTATTGAACCATGAGATAAGTAAATATTTTATATATTCCATTCTAAATTTTATTTCTTTAGACAAAAAAAAATAATTTCAGATTACTTAATACAAGCAATTTGTAAGTGTAAAGCCTTTTCTAATTTAAAACAATATTTTTTATATGAATATAAGATAAAATTCACAACTTTTTTAATGCATATAAGAAATAGTCTCAGTATGTAGTTGACATTGGGTGTGATAATTATTTGTCCTGTGTGCTTTGGCAGAATATTTTAGTTTGATAATTGTTCATAGATGTTATTATTTTATATATACTTCTTATTTTTAATTATTATTGTGCAATATTTTGTTTATATTGTGTTGTAAACTATTCATATTTAAAAAAAGCTGTTGTTTTTTTTTTTTTTGTATGTCTCACCTTTTCAAAAAGTGATCATTTGGTTTTCCTTAGATAGAAGTTGTAGCAGTTTTTGATTTCATATTTAAGAAATAATTAGAAATTACATACATATTTTTTTTTTCTCGTAAATTTCCTCAGTAAATTTTTTTTTTCACTTAGCATTTTTAAAATTTCTGCTTAATAATCTTATTTTTCAAACATTTTTTCCTCCTTATTCTTTCTCCTTTTTCTAACTTTTCCAAATGTGTTCAATTTCTCTCTAACCATTTTCATTGTTTTAGCTTTGTTAGCATTTATTTTTAATCTCAAATTTTAGTCATCTTATATAATATTTTGAGTTATGAACACAATCTGCCTAGTAAATTTGAAATGGTTCTGAGAAATTCTTTATGTCAAGAAAGCAGAAAATAGTAATATCTCTACTTTTTTTTTTCATCTCTTTTTTCTGTAAGAAATCTATTTATGGAAAATTTTTCAATAAAAATGTTTTCAATCTATATATTTTTTTAATATTCAAAATATTCATCAGAGTATTCCAGATTACTATCTCATTTGCCTCTTCAAAATCAATATAACAAATATTCCTCTATATTATGATAAAACAGTTTTGAGATTTCATATCTTACATTCTAAATTCAAATTACCAAGTATATAGATGTATTAAAAATGTCAAACAAAAAAATTTAAAAAATGCTTTTATTTTATTTACATAAATACACTAAAAAGCAATATTTTGGATATTATGTGCCCTTATGTTTAGAAATATTTTTAATTGTACTTTATATAAATAGAAATTATGTATAAATATATGCTTATATACATAATAGCAAAATAATAAAAAAAATGTAAGTTAAAAATATTAATTGTAGTTCTTATTTAATAAAAAGTCCGTAAAAAGTGATAGGAATTGTAACCAAGATTATTTTTACATATGAGCAACCCATGATCTTATTTTTGATCACATAATATTAAGAATATTGTGAAAGCTGAATATTTTTTTCTTTTTGCTGCATTTATGTGAATAAAAGAATTTCTGTAAATTTTTTGTTTTATTTTGACTTTAATTTTATATAGCAACAAAATTCTCAGTTCATCATTTAATTTAATGCATATTATTTTTTATGGTAGATCCAGTTTTCACTGAATCATTCAGTTTTTAATTATAATGTTGTTAGCACATCAAAATTCTTCTTGATTTAGCATTTAATTTTATGTATATTATTCACTGTAATTGATCCAATTTTCAACAAACTTGATTTAAATTATAATGAGTGTCATTAGATATAAAATTAAAATTTTTACTATTTAATTTTTTGCTAAAATTGTTTGCAAACTTTAAAAAATTATATTGCCATTGGGAATACATATTTGCAAAATTTGAAACTAGATTAAAAACTGGGAAGTAAGTGAAAATTGAGTTGTAAGAGATATTATTAAACATTTATTTTCTAATAAAATTATTGATAAATAAAGACAGAATGGAATAAGATTAAATAAGAATTAAAAAAAGATAATTGATATTGGTTTTAGTATATCCAAAGATTTGTTTGTTAAAGTTAGAAAATTATTTAAAATGATTAATAAGAAATAAGTTTTCATTTATTTAGTTTATAAAATGAAAAAAAAGTTTAAAATTTTTAATTAATAATATTAGGGAATATAATAATTTAGAGATTATAAATTCAGTTTACATAATAAAATGTTTGAATTATTTTAAAAAGAATATAGAGATGTCATATGTTGGGGCTACAGAAAATAAATTGGAAACTAGATTAAAACAGCATTTAAGTGATAAAAATTCTCCTATTTACAATCATATGAATAAATTTAAACAAAGATTTTAAAATAAAACCTTTAAATGTATAAAGTCATACCATGAAGAAATGATAAAGGAAGGAATTTACATTAGTGAAATTAAACCTGAATTAATCAAGATGTTAAAAGAAAAGAAAAAAGAAAATAATAGGTTTGTTAATTAAATGTTTTTAAGGTATTTTTGGGTGGGTATATAAATGTAAAAAATTTGATTAAGTTGAGATTGTTTGTAATAGAAAAGGTATTGAGGTAAAGAGAATTTTGATTATTTTTTAACATTTTTGCATTTGTTTGGAATATGTGATATTTATTATTATATATTTGTATTTTTATTTTTTGATGTTCCTTGAAAAAGACTATATAAAATAGTTGAAACATTGGATGTATTTTATTTTTATTATAGTCATATAAAAACAAGTTTTGAAAAGTTTGATGTATTCATTGACATATATGGAAAATTATGAACTATTTTGAAAAATGTGTAGATGATATTCTAAATTCATTGTAACATTTTATCTAGATAAACTAAAAAATGGAGTAAGTTAAATAAAGTATATTATAAAGAGGATTATTTAATGATAATCAGTTTAAATTTTGTTTCTGGAATATTTGCTGTTTTTTCATGAGCGTATTAACGTTTAGTTTCTTAAATGTGCTGGTTTCATTTCATTTTCTATGTATACAATTTCTGGATGATTATCTCATTAATACCTTAGAACATTATTCAAAACTTAGATGATCCTACAATCATACTCACATATACTTATCTTGGATGCATAGTAGAATGTTTAAAAGAGAAAATTCATTTGGACAAATGTTATAATGGTCATAAAAATACATAATATAACTCTTATACATATTAAAATACATAACATTACATATTGTAATGGGATTGGGGGCTTAGGGTAGTCATCCCTGGTTTGATAACAAATCAAAATAATTGGAATTTAATAAAAATTATTAAGATATTAAAGTAAGGTATTCCAGATATTAAAGTAATGTTCAATATCACAAATTATATAAGCAATGTTATATATTAAAGAGAGCATGGGAGAGATAAGATCTCTGTGAGATCCAGTTATATATTAAAGAGAACATGAGAGATATAAGACTTCTGTGAGATCCAGTTAATTCCTCAGAGCAACTAAAAGTATAATTAACCATATATCAACCAGCATTATCAGAAAGTAAAAGTAAGTACATGTACTAAAAAGAAATAGCCATTCATCATCATGACTGATCAACAATCAAAAATACATCAACAGTCAAACTTGTGACTGGATTTGAAATATGAATCAACAGTCAATTTGTGACTGGATTTGAACTGGGTCCACTGCAGACCAGGCCAATTATTTAGCCATTGCCAGCTGGGCAATTATTTAAATATAATTTCTATGCACCAACTTAAGTGCTAATTCATCTGAATACATAATAATCAAAACAATAATGCTGGGATATTAAAACATTCTGATCATCATCAATGCTCTGGTCATTTAGTACCATTAATATATTGGTCAACTATAAACTTAATTTCTAATAGACTAAACTAAATAAAATGTAGTGCATGGGCTTTAAAGAATATAATCTTTGTGCCAACCAGGATGTTATCAAACATCTGGATGCACGTAAGCACTAAAATCTCATCCCCATTTATAGAATCAGATCGTTATGCACGAATCTAGCTCAATGAACATGAGATCTATTATTGTTGCAGTGATCAAGGGATGATTTACATAATATTCTGTAACTATTTACAACTAAATCACTGGAATAATTTTAACCCAATAAACATCACATGACCACCACCTCTTATGGGGATTTTATGCACAAGACTTCTGGCATCCATTGATTACTCTAGCTTGCTGTGTGTAGCATACGTATAGTGAGTTTTGAATAATTTTAACACTTGAATACAAGTTTATTAGATATATAATTAATAAAAAATGAAATTAAGATCTTTAAAATAAGGCTATGCACATATCAGTTAAGCTCTCTGATTTTGATTAATATACAATAATAAAAAAAACTATCACAATGTTGATTTATAATGATTACTATACAAAATTCAAGCTATTATTATGGTTTATAATATTTCTTAATGGGATTACATATATAGAATTTGCACAGACATGCAATACATTAGTTTACAATGAATACATTTGAATTGTCAAAAAATGATTAAAATTTATGTATGTGTCTATTTGACACTCATTGATGTTTGCACACAGATGTGCAGTACAATTGATTTATATTTCAGTCATCATATAAATATAATAAATGATTAAAATTTTTAAGTTATATATATATTTTATAATACAAATACCTATGCTAGGTTTACTTAAACACATATAATTGTGCACATATGTGCCGTACAATAATTGATTAATTATATAAATGAAATTCATTTCTATCATATCTGAATTTATCAAATAATAAATGACATTAATTTTTAGAGTAACTAATTCTATTTTGAATATACTGTACTTAAAATATACTATGAATCAATAAAAAAAAAAAAAATCAGTTTATCAAATTCTATTACAGCTTTTTTTTTTTTTTTAAAAAAAGAAATCAATTTTCAACCAGTAAATGTTGATTGATTAATTATCAGCCTTTAAATTATTCTAAAAGATTTGCTTTTTGATTTTAATTCAAACAAAATTATGCTTGCATTTTAATCTTTTTTTTTTTTTTTTAAATGTCATTTCTAAGGAATTACTAAAACATTTTTTTTCAAAAAATATATATATCATATCATCTTTGGATTGCTTTTGGACATTTAACTTAAGCAAATTATTGATTTGTTTTATCCTAGGTTAAAGGTTAAAATGCCATTTTAAGGAATATTAAAATAACTTATTTAAAATTTCGTTCACATTATGTATAACACTACTCACCACTGTATATATGTTTATCTGTGCTTCTCTGCATACATACATAAACAGCAGCATACATATACCAATTCTTCAAGCTTTCTCTTGGTAGCTAGGTTTTTGTTCTATCACGAAAGTATGGATTGATGAAATAAGTAAGTGCCCTGGAGTGATGTGGAAAAGAGAGACCAGATATCAGGGAAACCAGATTAAACTTGGAGAGACCTTCAGTTTGACGTGGATTGATAATGATTGAAGAAGATGATGGTGATATATATGTATAAATCTGATACTTCCAGACATGGGGTATCTATAATTGGATTCCATGAAAGTTTAGATACTTGGATTTCATATCACTACCAGTTATCAGATATATATTTACTATTTTTAGTTTTATTCAGGCATGCAAATTGGTGCATCAACTTGTATTCAAGTGTATAGTAGAAATAATCTCTTGTCCACAAATGTTTCATCACAATATACAATGAAAATAATTTCTAATGAATAATTTTTTTTTTATTTATGAGAAAGCTATTTTTTGAGTTTGAAATTATGAATCTATACATTATTTAATAAAATGACTTAATTTTATTATCTATTTTTTTTTAAATTTTTTATCCCTACTTTAAGAACCAAGTATTTTAAAAGTGTTGGATTGGCATAAGGAAAAAAAAAAGTTATAATTATTCATGTGTAGTTAAATTAATCTAAAATTACATTTTAAAATAAGAAAGGGGTGATGATATTTAATTAGGGATTATGAAAGCATATTTTTCAAATAAAAGAAATACTTATAGAAAAAAAAGTAAAACCATTATATTGTATTATGTCTAGTAATAATAAAAAAATTTAACGAGGAGGAGCCACTGCTGCTGCCAGTGAAGGAGTATCATCCCAATTCAAAAAAAAAAAAAAAAAAGGAGAGGAAAAAAAACCTACTAAAAATGTGATGGGTATACAAACTTTAATCTGTAAATCACAAATACATCATCATATAAAACACACTAGTCCATTTTTCTCTTTATTTGATATTTTATGATGCTGTCTTTTAATTACTTTTAAGAAAAACATTTTAATATTATGTTTAATTGCAACTCTCCAATGTATTCTATTATTTGCAATAGTTTCCCAATTGATTCTCCCACAAAAATCATGCTGAAATTGACGATAAAACAGTCTTTTAGTAAGTCTTTCATTGTTCATTTGTTTGACTTGTCCAATCCAACAAAGATATGATTTTACAAAATTTTGCCATTATATTTTTACAATTTTAAGGAGCATCTTTAAATGAAAATTTTTAAATACTTTTATATTAAGCTGATAGGGTGTCCAAGCCTAACTTCCACACAATAAATTAGGTAAAATAACAACCAACTTAGTGAAGTAGTTATTTTTCTGTAATCAAATACTCTTTTAACTTGTTAAAAGTAGTAGCAGCACATTGGAATCTGTTTTGTATCTCAACATTTAAGTCCACTTTTCTACTTATAAAACTATCAAAGTATTTAAATTGATTTACATTCTCAAGTTGATAACTACCCAAGCTAAAAGTTGCTGATAATTTTTCTTCATTCACTGGTTGATAAAGAACTTGAGTTTTTTGAACATTAATTAATAAATCAAAGTCTTTATATGTTGCATTTAAACATTAAGAACATTTTGTAAATCATCTTTTGAAACTATAAAAGTAGCACAGTCAATAGCATAGTTTAAATCCAAGGAGTTATTGTTTTTAATAAATTTAAATTGAAAATTTCACCCCCATGTCTTAATTCATTTTGATTAAGCTGCCTAAAACAATTGCAAAGATCAGTCTTAAGAAGTGAAAGCAATGTTGGAGTAAGTACACGTTCTTGCTTAATATCAGTTTTTATTTCAAATGCCTCAGATTTTCCACCTGTAGTGATAACACTTCATTTCATTCCATCATGTAGAAGCTGTATCATATGAATAAACTTTGATGGACAGCCAACTAATTTCAAAAGACCTGTTCAATTAACCGAATTAAATGCCTTGATCAAATTAATAAAAAAAATATGTAAATCATTTCTTTGTTCTTAACATTTTACTTGCACTTACCTATAGTTATTTATTTGCTGTAGTAGATAATAATGATATTACACAATAATTATTGCAATCTTGTCTATTCCCTTTGTTTTACAGAATTGGAACAGTAAAAGCATCCTTAAATTTGGATAACCCAACTTCATGAGTCTAGATATTCCTGAAAAAGTTCATTATTTTTGAAGCTAATTTATCACCACCATATTTTAATACTTTCCATGTATTTTATTAAGGTCTGCAGTCTTTCCATTTTTAAGATTACAAAGAGTTGTTTTGACTTCACTAATCTGGATATTTTTGTCTAAATCTAAAATAAATAAAATGGATATATCATTAAAAGATGTTATCTCAATTCTTGTATCATTATTCAAAAGATGATCAAAATATTTTTTTCATCTGTTTAAAATATTATTGTCAGCATATAGGAGATTACCATTGGCAGATTTAATAGAATTATGATACCGTTTCTCAAATACATACTGATTGCAATTAGAGAATGTTAGTATTTTTGCAATTTTAATTTACCAATTATTTTTAAGCCTTTTCAATCGCTGAACGTCTGCCTTCATATCTTTATATTTCTTATAAAGTTCCAGATTTAATCTATTATTCTGTCAAGCAAAAAATGCCACATTTCCTTATAATTAAATCATTAATAATAACTCATTGTCAGAAAACCAATCTTGATTCTCTTTTTACTGAACCCAAGAATAGATTTACTTACTCTTATAGCACACTCTTTAAGAGAATATTTTCTTCTTTCAGTAAAATGACAGTCCAAAAAATCCAGATTAGCAATTTTAGTAGTTAATTTAAAGCTGCAGAAATTTAATATTTATAATAGATTCTTCTAAAGAATGGTCAGTCCAAAAGATCCAAATTAACAATTTTAATGGTTAATTTAAAGCTGTAGAAATTTAATACTTATAGTAGATTCTTCTAAAGAATGAACATCAATTTTTTATGAATATGATTGAAAATATCCACTTTTTAATGCAATTATCATTTAATCTTGGAGTGTGTTAATCTATGTTGTGTTCAACAATCTTTGCTTATAAGTGCTCACATAATGTGAAATTTCTCTTGTATTTTGACTCCTAATAAGATGTCTATTAAATGCCATTGTTTTGAGTATGGATGTGCCCATGTTCCTTTATAGCTGATTTTCGGCCTAAGCAAAGTGTTGGTGTTAGTCAACAAATTTATTGTGCATAAATTTAATAACAAACCTTTTGAATTTACAGTATTAATATTATTTCTGTGACAGTTGGCCAAAGTCTACTATCTGTACCGTGTGCATTAAAAATCTCTCAGAAGAAAAATTCAATCTTTTAAGGTATAACTGTAATAGTGTTATCCAATAAGGAATAAAAGTTTTCATTCTCTGAATTTTCTGAATCTAAGATTGGAGCATAGGCACTAATGAAATAACCACAAGCCCCATTGAGCAAAGTAAGTTTAATCATTAGCTTTTCATTTATGCAATGAGAAATTCCAACAACAGAAGATCCAAATTGAACTTAATTGCAAATTTTAATACCATACATTCTCCATTCACTGACTGACCTATCTTTCCCAAAAAACTTGTATCTATCTGTCTATATTATTAAACTTTTACATGAGACAAGTTTCACTAAGAGCAGCTATATCTATGTCAAATCTGACATTTACTTAGCCTCCAGTTCAGTCCTCAATTTTCATCTTGAAGAGTTTGTATTAAGTAAAGTTTGTGGATTACATCTACCTATATTTAGATAAAAAATATTATTATTACTAGTCTTATTATTTCTATTGTTGAATTGAATAATTTCCCACAAGCGATAACCTAGCCAGTCTGTATGAGACAACAACCATTTATTTAGACCACTTCTTCCATGTTGAAGAGAGAGAGATCTCTAAATAGAGCCGCCTCAATATATAATCTTTGCCAGTCAAAACTCCTGCCTCACTAAAATGTAGTTCTAAACTGAATCATTAGTGATTGTATAGCTTTGAATTAGTGATTGTATAGCTTTGAGTAAAGAACACAACTAAGGACTACCAGTCTAGTAAGCTTCTCCTGTCATTGCTTTTTTAATTCAGTAGGGCTTGAGTTAAAAAAGGAAAATGGGATTGGAGTCAGAAATGCTGTGCATGTAATTAAAGGATGGAAATGTTGCACAAACATACAATTCCATTGTCCCAGTCTATATAAAGAGATGTCTGATGGCACAAAAACTCATGATGACTGGATTCTACAATAATTTAAATGCTTAATGAAAGAAAACAGGGAGACAGAAAAGATTGTTTGTAATGGAAACATTATGTAGCCTTTAAATGAACAGGATCCTATCCTGCAAGACAAGAGCTCTTGCACTGTTTATTTGTTAATCACAGTTGTCCTTCATATTTTTAAGTCATTCTATTATCTGCCACCTAAGGAGCCTGCTACTAGTCTGAGCGAGCATAACTATATTTATAAATGATAAATGTAATATTTAAATACATTATATTATCTATACTGAATTTAAGATGTAGGGAGCTCGGAAGTCTGAATTCAAATCCCTTCTAAATAATACATTTCTACAGTGAAATTGATTAATTAAATGATTCAGATTAAATGATAAATTGTGATTCACTGACCACATTTATTAACTAAAAAAAAAAATTAGAAAATAATTTTCACAAACCTCATATTAATATTCAGGGAATTTTACAGGAAGTTGAGCTTGTATACTTTAGATTGATTAAGTTATTAATTATGTTGGACTGCAAGTGAATACTTTGTCCTATAATGGTCAATTATCAGTATAGATAGGGTTTTGATTATAGAACTGCCAACTAGTATCAACTAATTAATTGAGCTTTCAATAAATGGCTCTAGAGTAAAGTAATTAGAGCAAATTATTAATTCTAATGCACATAGTTGAAAGAAATCTGGTGATTTGTTTTATAAATGGCTCTTTTTTTCACTAATATGAGTAGATTCTCACTATCTTTTTTTAAAAAAGCATTTGTGCATTTAGCTAAAATAGTGTAGACTAAATAATAATTTTTATAAATAAATCTTACACCACATATCCTTCATTTCCCTAGTTTACATAAAGACGTTTCTAATATAAAAGCACCCTCATGACCTAGTTATAAGGGAAAACATACTATGTTTTACATGAAGTCATAATTCATATAATTTTTCTGATGCAATCCTAAGGAATTGGTTTTTTTTTTTAAATCTTGGTTTTCAGAAATATTGCATGTTCCTGAAATTTAAATTGATGCATCCTTGCAGCACTTGCTTAAGATCCATTCATTTTCTTTTAGCAAATTACATATTTTTTTATTATCTGTAAGCCATTTTTAAGCTAAAAAACAAAACAAACTATTCCAATCATTGCTAGCATTAGCAGCATAAATTTATAATTCTTTTTTATTTAATACAATTTTTATATATGACTAAATATTAAATAAAGTATTTAAAATTTTGAATATTTATCTTGTTATTGTTAAGTTTGGTGTCGATAAATGATGTAGGCAAAATTTTCACCATTATTCATTTGGTGAATCAATTTATTTTAATAGTGAAAATAATTTCTGATTTCATTTCTTAGTGTAGAATAAGAGTATTACAGTAATCTTGGAAGAATAAAAATTGTTTGCATAGAATAATTACTTGCAGGAATTTGATAAGAATAGGTATTGTTTATTTTTTTTTTTTAATTTTAAGCAGAATCTTACAGTTTGAGGGCTGCACAAATTTAATTTTTTAAAAATTTATTTTGTGGTAACCAAAGCAATATCATTAGCATTAGTGAATATCTTTTTTATTTTTGGAAGATAATTTACAAATACATTTTAAAATAAATAATAATAACTGTATATTTAGGTGCTTCGAAGCATCATGTTAATTGACACAGAGATTATTATTTTGGTTGTTTTTATTTTATTTACTTGCAAATTCATAAAATATCTTTAGCTCTTGGTTCGTCATCAAAGCAATATCATATTAAATAAATAGTTGAGAGAACTTAAATACTGTGGGAGGTCATTTTATAAAATTACTTATTTGTTATGATTATATCAAGTAAAACATTTTTTTTTTTAGGAATTTATTTTGGAAATGTTAATCTCATTTTTTTTAGATAGTTTTGAACTATTTGCATTATTTTTTTTAAGAGTTTATGGGAAAAACATAAGTTTTTTGTTAATTGTTAGATTTTATATATGGTTGTCCAGGTACAATAGTTTTACTTTAATGCAAAGATTTCAAATAATTTTGTATGGATATTGTTGCAGAATAATTTTCCAACCAGACTAACCTTAAATCTTAAGCTTTTTGAATACTTGTGAATCCTTTTTCCAGTTTTAAACAATTAAGAACAAATTAATCAATATCTACAATTTTTATTATGTTGGATTTAAAGAATATTGGGAGTGTGAAATGTATAGTTTCGCATTGATGATTTTCTTTCTGGCATTGTCAGTCTTGAACTTAGAAGTTGGGATCATGGGATTTTTTTTTCTTTTTTTCCTATATCCATCAAACTTGAATAAAGGAGACCAGAACTGCTGATTAGATCTGGTAAAGTTTTTTATTTTCAAGTTTAATCAGTAATTTTCTGGTCTTTAGTGGCCTTATATTTTTATTCCAATCTGAATTTTTTTTTTTTTTTCAATAGTTTGAAATAATGAACTCTCTAGCATTTGTTTTGAATTTGTTAAATCTTTCTTAGCAAAAGTAATAATTTAGTTTTTATTAGTCTTCGATATATTGATTCTTGTCAGCTTTTTAAAAATTCCATTTGAAGCCTGACTAGCTTTCAATGATTGAGAAAGAAATATTAGATCATTAAACAATCAATGGTGAAACATTCTCTGTTGAAACTAAATATAATTTAGAGAATGCCTGGCTTTCCTTTCTGAATAGAATGTTTGCTGTTTAGCATTTTAAAATATGTGCATGCTATAAATTGATAACTTGCTTTTTCTTCATTTGCATATCCTTAAAGAATTTGCAATTGAGATTTGAAATCTTCCATGGATAACAAATTTGGAAGAAAATAATAACACCTATTTGTATTGGGGCATTTCATAATATTGGATTTGTAAGATTATAAATCAGAATGGGCATTAATCTATTATTTGAACTAAATTGAATATAAATTGATTGCTTTGATAGATGATTTGAAATAAAAATGATCAAATCACATTTAATATACATTCAGTCATATGAAAACAGAGTTAGGGATATGAGCAATATTAGAAGAATAATGAATCCCTTGCTGTGCAATTACCCATTAATTTTATGAGGTTCTATTGCTTTGTAGATTCCAGTTTTTGATTTTGATATATTTTCAAAAGTGTTATTGAAATAATTTTATTGTTTTCTAGTAGAGAAATTATTTACATAGACTATATTCGTCTCTTAAATTATTCATTGATTCATCATTATTTTCAACCATTATCATTCCACTGCAGAATGATGATCTTTCCAAGTTTAATCCAGTTTCTCCAATCTTTAGCCTCTCTTCTCCATATCACCTAGCACGCTTGCTTATTTCATCCATCTCACATGTGGTCTCTTTTTGTATCATAATCTCCTGAAATCCAATTTAGGATTTCATGTTCATGTGTTATCTCTTTTAACAATATGTGCGACCCAATTCCACTTCAGTCTCTTAATTCTTTCTATGATGTCAATAATATTTGTTTGTTCTCTTACCTACATATTTCACTTTCGATCTCTTCTTGTCATTTATAACATACATCTCTCCATATCTTGAGTAGTCTTAAGTCTGTATCACTCTTCTGTTAAGTGTCCAAATCTCAAATCCATAAGTAAGAACTAGTAAAACACATTTATTAAATACCTTCGTTTTCAAACACCTAGGCATATTTCCTTTTAATATTAACTTATTTCTACCAAAAGCACTCCAACCAAGTTTAATCCTATAATTAATTTAATCCATTATGCTTTTATATGTAGTAATAACCTGATCAATGTATTTGCAATTATTAACTTCTTCTAACTCATCATCATCAATCTTTATTTTTTACATTTGAAAAAGTGTATTGAACATTAGTCTTTCTAACATTGACCTTTATTGTTCTACTTTCTTAGTTTTATCTGATGACTCTTGCTAACATTTTCCAAAGCTCTGAAGCATTATTTGCAAAAATATATCATCTGTAAAATCTAGATGATTTAAATATTCATTTACTTTTACTCCCTTAGCTTCCCATTATAATCCACAAAATACTTTTTGCAAAACTGCTGTAAAAAGTTTTGGAGATATATAGTTACTCTGTCATAAATATTAAGCTTCCTAGTATCATTATGTAATCTAATCATTGCTATCATATTTTTACAAGTATTCTTCAGAATATGACAATAATTTGGATGTATATCTTGATGATCCAATGCCTTTATCACCGAAGAATTGCTTATAGAATCAAATGCATTTTCATAATCTATAAATCCAAAGCATAATAGCAACTTATATTCATTGGTTTTTTCTATAACTTTTTTAATATTAGCTATATGAACCACTATACTAAATTCACTTTTAAATTCAGCTTGTTTTTTTGGTTAGTTAAAATCCAAAGTTTGTTGTAGACAAGTTGTAATTATCTTGATAAAATTTTTTGTATAGAACTGATAAAAGACTAGTCAGTCTAATTTTTAGGATCTTATTTATCATCTGTTTAAAATATTAATACTAACAATGCATTCTTGTAGTTACCTGGTACATCTTTATCATTAAGACATTTGGTATATAAGTTTATTATAAAAAATTCTATTTCTTCACCTGTTTCTTTTAAGATATTGATTATAATTTCTTTATTATCTGGAGTTTTTCCTTTCTTTGTAGATTTAATTGCATGTCTCACTTCATTTAAAATTCTGGGCAATAGTAGTTGTAAGAGATACTTTTTCTTGTTTTTTATTACTATATAATTCTTGATAGAACTTTTCTATACATTTCATGATCAAATCTATCTTTTTTTTTTTTTTTTATAGTAGTTCCATATTTTTTCTTATTGCAGAAATGAGTTTTCTACCAATACTAAGATGTTAATTTTATTATTCTCTTGTATAGCTTTCCTTGCTAATTCATAATTATATTTTCTTATATTATTATCAATTCTTTTTTGCACCATTTTACAAAATTCTAGATATTCGGTCCTTCTTAATATATCATTTATATATATATGTATTCTTTTCTTTATAAATTGTCTTGTCTTTGTAGAAAGTTTACTGATCAACTGCTGCTGTTTGTACCACCTATCTTTATTGCAATTTTTAATGTATGAGTTATCTTCCTTTTGATTTTGTTCAAATCTGAACCATGTTCAAATGATTTTCAAATTTATTGGAATGTTTCTGAAGTTTGGAATGAATACTGTTTTTTTTAAATAATTTTTTCTCTAGTTTTGCATTGACATATATCTTACCTTCACTAATGAACATTTCCTGTGTTAAAAAATATTACAATTTTGAAATATTTTCTGTTAGTCAAAATGTAATCCATTTCTGCTGTATCTTCATTTGGATGTTTCCATTTCCATTTCTGTTTACACTTTTTTTTTTTTTTTAAAAAAAAAAAACAACAACAATAATTTATACTATAAAGTTTTTCTTTTTCTGCAAAGTCTACCAGTCTATGTCCTTTCTCATTTTTATCACCATAACTAACTTTATCCTTATCATTTTCATTTTTCAATTGTTTACCAATTCTAGCATCAATGTCTTTGACGACAATTTTAAAATGCTGTTTGATTTGATTAAGAGCCTTTTATATATCCATATAAAATCCTCTGCTTTTTAAATCAGAATTATCTGCATTTGATATCTACCATTAAGTTGAATAACTAATCTTGCCATTCTGTCTGATACACTATCAATTTCCACAATGTTGTTTTTCTGCCTTTTATTTATAATGAATCCTAGTCCACTGGTGCTTACTTCACTTGTTCTTGCATTGTTTATATCTTTATAGGACAGTAAATGCTCACTTTTAACATCAATTGTTTCTTTATCTGCCCCATTTAATATTAGACAGTTTTCTTCCAATTATTGCAATTTTCCTTCACTTGAACCTTTTCTGCAGTTGTAAGTATCATAATGAAAGGTCATCAATTTGCAGCCTGGATTACCATTCTCTGTCTTCAGTTGCCAATTATGGTTTTGGTTGGTAATTTTACAGCTTCCAATAATGGCCATGATTTAGTTTTGTCTTTCATGATTTTGAATATCTATTTAGAAAAAGTTCATCCACACAGACATATATTGACTTGTTATAAGCAAACTCAATTGATATTTCAATTAAAAGTTCTTAAGCTACTAAGAAGAAAGACCATGGTGGTGTTTTTCGATCTTAAAGTTCAGAGGCAAAAAGCGATCTTAAAGTTCAGAGGCAAAAAGCCAATAAATTTTCCTCACTTGAAAGTGATTTGCATTTGTAAGTACCTAGATAAAAAAGTCATCATAACATGGAAGCCTGATTCAGGAGATTCTTAGCACCCCCCCCCCCCCACTTTTGACCACCAACTACTGCCTTGGCTGATAACTTTACAGCTTCCTGAGAATAATGGCCATGATTTAATATTGTCTGTCATAATTTTGAATATCTATTAAGAAAAAGTTCATTCACATAGACATTAATCCTGACTTAAAAAAAAACCTCAACTGATATTTCAGTTACGAGCTATTAAGCTACTGAGAAAAGACCATAACGTTTCTTGATTTTACATTCAGAGACAAAATGCAATAAACTTAACACACTAGCTAATGCATTTTGGTGAGCAGTCCATCCATGTTTGTATACTATATGAATAATCATATAGTAATAACAGCCACAACAACAAGAACATATAGAGTGAGCATTAGGAATTTGCTCTGCTCAGTTCCTTTAAGACCTCAAACTGGAATTAGAAGGTCTCCTTAGTAGTTAACTGCAAATTCCTTTCTGATATTCATGGATTACTCATAAATAAGTAATTTTTTTTTTAATAGAATAAAATCTTTATTTCATGGTTATTTTCTATAGCATAACTTAGTACAATTACAGTTTCATTGTTTGATTTTATTTATGTTTTACCTAATTATATTGGACACTGCGTTCATAAAAGCTAAATTTTATCTGTTGAATATAAATATATATGTTGAGTAATCTGCACTTATTATTAGTTCTCAAAATTTTAGGTATAACTGTTTTTTTTTAATGCCTAGAGCTTAATTTTAAAAAATATTTGTGTAGAATGTATTTAATACGTACTTTACTAAATTAACCTTATAATATCTTTATACAACAACAGCAATCTTTCATAAGTTTGGAATAAAATTATAATTAACTAGTTGATCTAAATTACTTATTAATGAAATGCTATAGTTAGTTTTATATACATGCCATTAAATTTATCTGTAAATAGTTTTTTTTTACATTTTGAAAATGTAGATTTTTGTCTTTTCCTGTTACACATTTCTCCTTATGACCTGATCTCCCCCGTTTTTATGTTAGATTAGTGTTGAACTTGATTAAAATTGAGCAAGAATTTGCAGGAATTAGAGGAAGTTTCCAGTTAGATTTTGGATCGTCCCTCCTCCCCTTTTGTCGGTAATTACCTATTAATTACTGAAACGCTAATTTTTATGTTGTTTGTTTTTTTTTTTTAGTTGTTTGTTGAGGAGTTTTGTTTTCTATATTCAGTTTAATGTGTTGTTTATATCTATATATTAACTGTTAGGAAACCACTTGCTGCGTTACAGAGACTCAAGAATTGGTTTACTTATTGAGGACAATCTCATTGTACTGCAGGGATGAACAGAAGGGTGAGGTAGGAGAAAAAATGAATATATACTGTACTTTTTTCTTCACTTTATATTTTCATCTTTTTTCTATTTTTTCTTAAGAATTTAACGTTATATATATATTGATGTAATCATAGACTTGTATAAAAGTTCTCATTATAATTAATTTTTACTCCTCATTGACTTCTGTAGGCTAATTACTGAGTTTCTTATTTACATATTTAAATGTTTTGTATTTATATTAATTTTGGTAATAATAAATCGATCATCTTAATCTTCCGTCTACATAAATAAAATTGTTGAGTTATGTATAGATGGGAAAGGAAAGGGAACTTTAAATCTTTTTTTTTTTTAAGCATCGTGTTATTTGAAAATTGATTACTATAATTTTTTTGTTCATAATTAAGAATTCCAAAAATAATTCGTATAGTAAGGTTTAAATATTATCTGCTCCAAATTATTCAACCATTATTAATTAGATTCTCACCTTTAAAGATAATTTGAGTAAGCAATATTGTATTATCCTCACTTAATTATTGTGTCCTCTGATCAGTTATAGACCATAAAATTTTTATTTCTATTTTTTTAATATTTTTCACCTATCTTATTATTCTTGACTGTCATCCATATAATACTGATTCACAGATGAACAAGTCTGGAATTGAATTTTAATATTGGCCCCAATGTAAATTTATTTTAAAATCTTACAATAAAAATTGCAGTTTAATATAGATTTGTGTTTATTTATATATGTTCAATGAACATGTATACATAGAAAAAAACAGCAATTAAAGCAGTTATTTATTTGAAAATTAAAATCAAAAAATTATGCTCATTGATGTAATAAAATTCTAGAACAGTGGTGTATAACTTTTTTACACTTGCAACCCCCATTCTCTGTCTGAAATTTTAAGTGACCCATTATATGTTGTTACCATCTTATTATAAGCATATAAGGATAGTAATGATAAAAATCGTTTTACCACATACAAATATATATATCTTTATATTATATTTTAATACTTATGATTTGATATAAGATCTTGAAAAGAACTACATATTATCCAACATGAGAACTTCTCAAAATTTTTACAACTCCCAACAATTTTCTGTGACTCCTTGAGGGGTTGCACTGTTATAATAAGAAAATATAGATTTTATGTTAAAGATTTTATTATTAAGTGTTGAATGTAGGTGAGTGTGTAAATAGCATTTTGTCAAAATAATCTGCCATTTGTTTGATATTTCATTCTTCTCAAAAGACATTTATTACTGTGACTATATAGCCTATTCATCTTATTGCAAGTCTTTCTCCTATTTTTTTATCACCTATCTTTTCAAAAGAATGACCAAAGTAGGACAATATCTAATTGAATACAGTAAGGCTATCACATCCTTTCTTTCCCAAAGTCTATAGATTTAATAATCCATGATATGAAAAGAATATTAAATGAGAAATTCATAAATATTATATGTACATTGCTTGCTTATTTAGTAGCAGCTACTTTCTCATGTATTTAGTCAGTCATTTTACAGTTGCAACCATTTGTACTTGGTCTATTGTTGCTGTAAATTAGAAAATTAATTTCTTTTTTTAAATAACCTAAGCCACAAAATTAGTGATAGTAACATTTTTTTGACAGACTGATAGAAGCATGGAGTGCTTCATTTATGTGGTAATGTGAAAGTAATTGATTTAGTTTTGAGAAAAAATAGTTTGCTGAAACCGAATGGATAATGAAGAAAAATAAATAATCTGTTTGCAAAATAGTAAAAATAATAAAAAAAATTTGCTAAAATTACATCCATAGAATGTGAAAACTGAAACAGCTTTAAATTAATGGATAAAAGATATAAAGTAAAACAATATTGCAATAAACAAATTTTAACAGAAGATTCCAGTAAACAATAACAAATTGCATCAAAAAATGTTGAATCTAAACAAAGACTTTAGAAAAAAATCCACTTTAAAGATTGACATCAAGCTATTTACTATATATGAGATGGTTGATCTAGATTCAAAAATCTTTATGAACTTAAAAACATCACATAGGTGCTGTATTTTACATTTCATTATTATCAATTTTCATTTCAAAAAGAATGAAGTAAGAGAATGGTCAAATGAACACATTTACATATATTCTTACCTGGATTTGATTTTAATGCTGTACAGTGTATGTGAATGTGATTTCTTTTTCCAATTTTCATAATGTACAATTGATAGTTTACTGAATGAAACAGAAAAAAGTATAGAATTTAATAAATTATAATTTTCTGCAATGAATCCTTTCATTGAATGAAATGCAAAAAATATCTGGAAAAAGTTCACAATTTATATCATATTAACAAAACCAAGTTTTGAATGATTGGGCAAACATCCATTAAAAGTAATTTAACAAAAGTAATAGGAGAATTTGAAATGGAAAAAAGTGTAATAATGCATTAATTTTAAAAAAGTTATATATTTTTTCATAAGTTTAATTTCTGTTATATTATTGTGCATATTTTTCTGAATTATTGCTCAAGATGATTTTTTTTTAGTAATTTGATTGGTTTCTGGAAACAAATATTTGATTATTTTTTCACTTGTAATAAATTTAATAGTGTGATGTAATAAACTTTTTTCCACATGTAGAGCAAAGATGCAGTAGTTTTTACTTATGTATTATTTGGAATTGAATTTTTTTTTTAAATAGTAAGGTATTTTAGTATTACTGTTAATTTAGTATTTTTTAAAGATATATTTTTTTACTCTAAAAAGTGTTTAAAGTTATGTCTAAAATAAGTTGCTAATAGTAAATCATGAAATATATTTAGTTGTTTAGTTTAGTTTAAAGTATTTAAATTCATTTATAAGTTTCAAATGTATGTGGAACAATGCAGGCTTCAGCATATTTGGATTGTGGTGTTTAAACTTATTCATAAGTTTAAGTCAGTACAAATGTATATAGAATTTGACATTAATAATCAAAATTAATATCTCTTTGTGTAAATCTATTTTTATTACTTTTTTATTCTTTCATTTTTTAAATTTAAAACTCAATTACCAATGCTGAATTTTATTGTTTTATTCAAAATAAATTTTTTTTTTATTAAAATTATAAGCCTTTATTTATTTATTTTTTTCAAGTATATTTAAAATGCATTTTTAAAAATTAATTATATTTACAAAGTGTCACTATCTATGTGAAAAACAAAAAACATTATGAAGTGTTTATTATATAGAATGTCATATTTCTTATAGTATTTAATGGATATTCTGTTCCTGTTTCTTTTTCAATTTCAATGGTTTAATAAAGAAAATAATTTTGCCATTAATGAATGAAAGATGAAAAAGAGAAAGAAAATAACTTTCATTCATTAGCAGCAGAATTATTTTGGTTTTTAACCAGATTAATAAAAAAGTGAAATTAATTTCACATGTAATGAATGTGTAAAAGATACTTTAATTTTATGTTTCACACCAATAAAATTAATTATTTTTTATTATTCAATTTTGATTATTCTACTGTATGAAAGACATTTCTTTTTTTTAAGTTGAATTATTATTCAACTTTGAAGAATATAATGTAATTTGAATATTTGGTCAGATATTTTTATATAATTTATAACTTTGTATATGAAGAAGTTGCATATGTAGAGAAGATAAATAACTTGAATATAATGCAATATTTATTTCACTATTTAAATTATATCATATACGTAAACAAAACAAAAGACAAACTACAATAGTCTACAATATTATTTTAACATGAATTAAGAAACTTTAAACTTCTATCATACAATCTTCTGTACAATATATACAATATCATATTGAAAATGAAATAGTACATTGCTTACATGTTTTATTTACATGTCTTTGATATAATAGTAAAATAATGCATAAAATAGATTATATACATGTAATTAGATTCAACCATTGTCTAGTAGCATTTGAAATATTTCATATGAAAGAAAAACCACCATATTAAAAAATAAATATTATGAAGTCTATTACAGTTATATTTTTTTAAATTATTATTATAATTTAAGAATTTTTTTTTGCTATTGATAATATTTTATTCATTACTAATTTATATGTTCCATGAAAATGTAATTTTATGCTTGTAAAATATCTTTTTAATTTAATCTGCATTATTCTTATTATCATTAGCTGTCACTCAAAAAGTGTGAGAGAGTTTTGCAATGACCGTGAAACACAAATATGTTCATATATACAGTATGTTGATTCTTTAATCTTTTTTTTTTTTTTTGGAATCTTGCATTGCTGCGTTTTAATGTCAATTATAGCAAACTTTTCATTCTAAAAAATTCAGTCTACAAAATTAAAGGTAAATATTTATATTTGAAAATTGTTTATAATTAATATATAAATAAGAGAGGATATATTATAAATGATAATGGAAAATCTGAGCGGTTAGAATGAGGGATGAGTATTATTTGTACTTGCTTTCCGTATTTCTGATAGTAATCTTTGGAGCTCAGGTTTATCTTTAAACCTATTATTTTTTATTCACTAATCTAACTATAGATTCAATATATTAACCTAATCTCCAGAAAACTGATATATTGATTTGTTTTATGATATTACTAACATGTTTTCAGAAATTAATGAATCCTAAAATAATGTTTTTTTTAGTGTATTGACATTCTAACTTTCATATAATTTTTTTTAGAATAATGAATATATATATATAAAGCTAAACTAATCAATAATTAATCAAAATTACCCCAAATTCACAACTCAACCAGACTAGCCAAAAAATAAAATCTCTAAACCACAATCAATGGTTTCACTGCTATAACCAGACTTGGCACTTGAGAAGTCTGCTTGTAGCAGTGAAAACATTAGTTGTGTTTTAGAGTTTATATTTTTTGGTTAGTCTGGTTGAGTTGTGAATTTGAGATAATTTTGATTATATATATATATATTTTAGTTGAAATAGTTATATCAATAGGGTAAATTACCCTACCTTTTAACTTAAATGCTACATCAACTCTCAACTTCACAGTCTGCATTTCTGCTCATAAAAACTAATAAATTATTTAAACAGATCCACATTCTCAATGGCATAACCACTAATTAAAAGATGTTGAAGATTTTAAAATAATTGCACTTTAGAATAAGATACCTAAGGTTTTTTGAACAGTAATTATTAAAATAAATTTTTTATATATTGCATTAAGATCTTTCTATAGATTATCTTTTCAATTGTTGAAAATAGCACAATCATAAACATACTGTTAATCTACCAGCAGTAAGGTTTTTTCTTTTCTTTTAATCAGTTCAAATTGAAATCTCACCATAAAACATTTATCATACAATAATATCTGCTTCATTTCAAATAGTTCAGATTTTCTACTGTCATTACTATTGTTTTCTCATATATTTGTATATTACTTACATGAAATTTGTAGCTTGGATAATTCAGTTTTAATTATTTTGATAGATAATATAATTTTTTTAATTTAACTATTAATTAGTTGATTGCTATAGTTTTTTTTTTTTTAATTAAATATTATCAAGCTTTGAGAATTATTAAATATAATGATGAATTTCTTATTAAAAGTAGTTGTCAAGAATATTTAAAAATTAAAATATTATGTTAGTTGTATGAACAATAGGTTGAAGCTATAGTGGAGTTTGTGAGGAAAAAGCAAACAAGACTATGTCATCATAACTATTATGGTATAGGATTGATCATACCAAGCCAGTTATCATTGAATATTTATACTTAATGAAAGTAAATATATTATAAAAATAGACCCTTGAAATGTTAGGACTGTGAATAATCCAGAAAAAGTAATAATTTTTTTGTGAGAAATGAAAAGGAACAGACTATGTAATAAGGTGTGAAGATATGGGGAGAAAATAAAGAGAATATAAGTATATGATATTGTGTAGAAGAGTTAAGTCTAGAATAGATAGTATTTAGATCCAAAAACAAAAAACATTATAAATAGCATTCTTTTTTAATTGAAATATTGTTTGATGTTTAGGCTGAAAACAATTTCAACCTATTCAAGTATACATGCCAACTAGAGATTATGATGATAATAAAGAGAAAGCATATATGAAGAAATTGAAAAGATTATAAAAATTGATTATAATTATATTGATAATGGGAAATTGCAATACTATAATTGTGGCAAGATGGAATAAAATTTTCAGAGATTAATTTTAAAGATATTAAATGAATGAAGTGAAGAATTGATAAATTTTTACATTTTTATTTACAATTGTCAAACTCGCTCCATTCACAACTTTGACACCATCCACGTCAGATAAATACAATAATGATTATTACTAATCATTTACTAAACTAGAGATTATCTCTAGCACAGTTATAAACTATAAACCTCAGTTAAAGTTAATGTATCTGATTTTTTTTTTAATTTTTAATTTTAAACATATGGAGTTATTCACCTTTCTCTTTCCCATGTGTAATATCTTTATAGATATATTAAATAACCTCATTCTTTTTAAATTCTTATAAATAAAGATACAATAAACGACAAATTGCAGACAAATGACCTCCAAAATGCATTTTTTGCTAAACCAGCACTCATCAGTTGGCCCAGGTCACTATCTCTCAAAGATATATCTATTATATGAAGAGTATTTATCTATAATAAATTGTTACATTTTTATTTACAATTGTCAAACTCACTCTACTCACAACTTTGACACCATCCACCTCAGATAAATACAATAATGATTATTATTAATCATTTACTAAACTAGACATTATCTCTAGCACAGATATAAATTTTAAACCTCAGTTAAAGATTAATATATCTGATTTTTTAAATTTTAAACATACAAATACATAGAGTTATTGTGTAATATCTTTATCGATATATTAAACACTATAGTGATAAATTTTGTAGAGAAAATAATATGAACATAATGAATATATGGTTAAGAATACCTAAAAAAAAATTTACACATAGAAAACTCCAGGTAATAAGTAATTTCATTTGGATTATCATTCAGAATAGTTATAGGAATAGTATTAAAAATATGTGTGTATATCCTAGAGCGGATAGAGATTTTGATCACTATGCAGAATAATAGAATTGAATGATCTTTTAGAGAAAGAAAATAAATATGCCAAAAAAGAAGTGAATTATTGGGAAACTGAAAAGAGATATTATGAAACAGTTTTTGTATTTGTTGGATAAAAATAATAATACAGGTAATATGCTAATTCATATTAATTAATCCAAAACAAAGATAGAATTATTTAAAGAAAATTTTAAAGAAACTACAGTATTGGCAATAAGGTTATAAAAGAAGTACTGTAATAAAATGAAAGGCTTGAATAAATAATGAGAAATTTGATAAAATAATAAGAGAGAAAATAATTTTAATAACCATGAGTAAAATTTTTAGCAATTATGATGTAAGTGAAATAAATTTAATTTAAAATGTAATAAAATAAACCAGTTTGGACATTAAAAATTTTGTTGAAGGAATGAAATGATTTTGAAGAAAAGAATGATAGACACATTATAAAAATAAAGTGGGGAAAAATATATGTGGTTTGTATAATAAATATTATTAAATTCTGTTTTAAACAAGAATTTTCATTAGATAAGTGGGTTGTGCATTAATGAAGTTGGAATTGTAAAAGGTATAGATGAAATCTAATTTGATTTAACATAGTAATTGAGATTCTAATCAACTTATAAAATGTGAGAGAAAAAGTTTTGAGAGAATTAGTTGATGTTTGAAGAGTGATTCATGATTCAGAGAACTGCCAGTACAGTACTTAATTTAGTAAAATGAGATAATTTTAAAACAAATTATAGATTTTCACACACTTTTAAGAATGTTTTTGAAACCTTTGAATTGGTTCACACACTTTTAAGATGTTTTTGAAAGCTTTGAATAGGGATATATCTAATAAATTAAACAGTTCTCCTTATCTAAGAGTTATAAATCACAAGATATTTGTAGGATTAAAGTTGTCGTTTAGGAGAAACAACTGTAAGAAGAGGTGTATAGCAAGGGTGTTCTTTTTTGATGTTTATATATTGTATATTATTAACATTACATTTTTCAAATGGAGTATAGTTTGATTCTCAGTCTTCTGACATCTTTAAACCATCTTATGACTTTTCAAATTTTGAGACTGCTAAATTTTATACAGTACAAGATATACATTCATGGCTATCTTTATTGTTTTATTTCTAGTTGGAAAATTTTTTTTTTTCTAGAATTCTTTTTTTAAACCCCCAAAGTATTATAAAGGAATTTGTTAATAAATATTTGTAATTTCTAAGGCAGTAAGAATTTATTTTTAATTTGGCTCTTCAGCTCCACAGTTTTGTTTTTTCAGTTTTATTAAAATCATCTGCAAATTAATAAATACATTTCTTGACTTAGTTATTGTGTTTTCTATTTCTACATTTTAAGAATTAGGATATGTCTTCTTTAGATATTCTGATTAGCAATTTTAAATTTCAAAGTAATATTATCAAAAACAAAATATTTGTCAATTTAAAATGTTTGTTTTAGAATAATTTGTCACAGATTCTCAAAACTGACTGAATAGATGGGGCATCCATATTGTCTAGAACTTGTAAGTCATAATTATATTATTATTGGATATTTTTTATATTTATAAAAAAGTTTTACATTAATAGGTCCACAATTTTTACAAATAAATAAAATCAAAATAAATAATTCACCTCAATTTGAATTTAATTGCAATTCAAAGGGTTTGGATAACATGTATCTCTGATTACCCATTCTTTTGCATGTAGATATCATGCATTGATCTAATCAACTTGTTGGGCACACTAAACATATTTTGCTTAATTCAGATCATAGTTTTTTTAATGCTTTTGAACATCTTTTCATAATCTACAGTGATTGCAATGTAATAACATGTTCAATAAGCAGCAAATGGATATAATGTGTGGGGAAATATATATATATTTTAATTAATAGCTTATGAATTTTGAAGGAAAGCAAAAAAAAAGTCAATTTGACTTGGTTTGCATGGAAACCAGCTTTTTTTTATATATATTTTTTATCAATATTTATGTATATATTGTGAATGTTCAGATTGATGATCCAGGTATATATAAAAAAAAATAAAAAAAATAAATAAATAAAGAAGTTTGTTGATCTTATTTGATTTTTCCTTTACTTAATAGATAGATAATGTAAGATCTTGGAAATGTAAATTTAAATTTGATCACCATGGCAACCTTAAAGCTTTTAAGTAGAATTATATACTGTTGATTCTAGCTTTAAAATAAAAATAACTTCACTATAATCAAACTTAAGAAAAACATATAAATAAATAAATTTATTTAAAAAAATAAAAAACAAACAATTCAGTACAATATAAGTTTACCTAAATAGGATCGATATTATTTTACATATTTCATATGTGAATGCAGTCACCATAGTAACATTATTACATACAGTTCAATGTTTTTATGTTGTGTATATTTGTTTATAAATTAATAAAAAAAAATATTATTATTAAAAAAATATAGATATGTATAAATTATTGATGTTCATCAAGTAAATAAAAGGTTATTATATCAATTTGGTATTTTGGTTTGTAAATAATAAAAAAAATTGTAATCGAATTTGGATTTAATTTTCATGTATCTTTTTCTCCAAACTTACCCCAAAACCGCGTGAAAACTACTATAAGAAAATTGATAGAATTGAGTTTTTTTTTTGAGTAATATTGGATGGTCGTCAAGATACGAAAAACGTCAGAAAGAGAACATATAAAAAAGACGCGACAGAATATAACAGGATCTTTTTTTTCATCATTTTGCTATAGTCAAGGACAGACCTATTTTCTGTGTCTTAACAAATAAAGTTTTTCAATATTTTTTTTTTGTGTGTAAAACCATAAAACATGGAAAAATAGTGGAATTATCTGCCCGTTCAATCATTTAGAGGGCAGTTGCGAAAAGTTTCTGGGGAAGCGGCAACAAAGTGTAAAAAAAAAAAAAAAAAAAAGAAACCTATGAAGTAAAAAAAAAAAATGCTTTATAAAAAAAAAAAAAGTCGGCTATTTTTAATTTAAAAAAAAAAAAAAATGGATTTGCGTAAACATCGTCTCACGAGTAAAGGAACAGGGACCAACTGGATCAATTCACATCATAAAAGGGATAATCAAAGTGCACTCACCTCTTCGGACAAAAAAAAAAAAAAAAGAAAACTTTTAGTGAAGCATCATAAAGTTTGCGATTATTATTTCTGACAAAGAAACTTCTCTTTACACCATAAGAACTGAAGTCAATCAATGGGCCAATAAATAGTGAACGAACAGACTCATATATATATGGTATGATTTTTTTTTTTATATAAAATGTGCGTGTATTAATTTTTTTTTATATGTAATAAAAGGGGATGTTTTTTTTTTAATTATCTCTAAAAGTAATATAATTTATTAAATGAAAATGATCGGAAAGACTCAAATACATTTATTATTTCGTATTCATTTATCCGTTATTATTTTGATAAACAAATAGATTTTGATACCCTCCTATTTCACATCTTTGGTATCGGTTATATGTAAATTTTTTTAGCAAAATATCCAAAAGCCTTTCCCTTCATTTACTCATTCATTTTTTTTTTGTCGTTATCGTTGTCGCAACACATCTAGAGATACACATAGCAATTTTATCATTTTTTATTTAGTCAACCAATCTAAAATATAAAGTCATTTCCGATGTATTTTATCATTAATCTTGCCAATTTTCTTTTATATAATCCAATAAATTGAGTTAATTTAAATATCAAGACTAGTTTAATTATTTTGTTTTATTTGGATTGCATAAGATGACGTAGCTATTTAAGTAACAAGATTCAAACTCAGCTTGGTAAGTGAATTAGAATATAAGATAAGGTATGTTTTGCTTATTAGTATTTTATTTTGTTTCCATATGAATTTTATATTTACATTTGCATTCGAATATTATATATATATATATTCTCATTTATCTTAGTTAATATTACAAAGTCAATCATTTCATGTTTGTCTGATTCCGTCATAAAAATCTAAATAGATCGTACTTTATCGTTTGGTTCAGAATAATTCGTCTTGGATATTTTCTTAAACTCCTATAAAATGAAGAGAATAAACTTCATTGACCGATTTAATTGAATATTGTTTTGATTTGTATAAATATCAATTATAATCATATGTTTTAATTGTTGCCGGTCAATTTTTATTCAATTGTTTAAAATTTCAAACAGATTGTATTAATACTCACAGGTGAATAAACATCCAATAGAAACTTGATATGTCTTTTATGTAATGTGGTTGGACATTGTAGAGTTAGAGATGAGCTAATAGAGTGTTGATATTAAACTCCAGTGAAGTATTCTATTTTAGAACATAAACGAAGCACTAATTAAGCATCACTTTATTGGAAGATATTTATAAATTATTTATAAATTATTTTGTAGCTTCTTAGTAAACCATAGACGTATATTAATTTGTTTAAACATTTAAGTGAGTGCATAAATTTTCAAAGTGTTTATAAAATTATAATAAAACCAGTTGATGCCAACAGAAAATTATTAATTAAAGATTGAAGTAGAAAGAATTGTATATCGCTTATTGACACGAGTGTTTATCTTTCTATTTAGCGTTTATTAAAATAGATATATATATATTTGGGTTCAAGTATTATTTTGTTTTGATATTTAAATAATGTCTATATGTAAAAAAATGTTTTGTAAAGTACTATTACAGGTACTTAGAAGCTTATCCATTAAGTTAAAAAGGCAGCATCTTTAAATAATAAAGTAGATTTAAATTACTATAACAGTAACAGGCTAATAAAATATATATTGGAATCTGTTTTAGTTATTAATTGGATTTGATTTTGATTAGATTGCCAATCAAGTAGTTAGCCTAATCCTATATTATTGTTTAGGGCAATAGTAGTTGGTTTCACTGCTCTTTGCAATTTATGTTGTAATTGTGATGGATTTGTTGATGTCTGGAGCAGATAGTCTCATTATTCCTTCATTTCACATATAACTAAAGTAAATTAAACTTTAAGAGAGATTATTTGTGCTTTGTGATGGTTTATTACATAACGGCGACCCGATTGAGCTAGACCAGATTAATTTAAATCAGATTTTTAGATTTTTTTATCAGATCAGATTGATCATCCTAACCATCACCTACGTCCATCAATTCAATCAGTTACAAATTGGCACCAACATTTTGGGCCTTCTTTCTTCAATTTAGATGGAATACAGCATTCAACAATTCCGACGGTTACAATATATTTTCTAAAATTATATGGTTCACATTTTTCTAGGCACTAGTAATACTAGTAATTCATTATCATTTTTATAATTTGACAAATTATTTTTTTTTTGGAAATTTAATAAAAATGTTTTTTGTTTCCCTCTAAGGAAATTTTTTTTTTTTTTTTGGATATTAATCAATAATGCTGAAAGATAGGGATTTGTTATTGTATTGGTTACCAGTTATCAGTTATCTGATAGCCTGAATTATTCATTCTCTATTCTGCGTAAGAATTACACAATTTTAAAATGCAAAATATTTGGTTCTTTTGTAATGCCAATGAATTGCCAACCATGCTTTGTAATACTAAATATATAAAACTTTTTTCTGTTTGAAATTTTTGGAATATAAAATTTATTGTAATCAAAACTAACTGCTCATTTTTGCTTGTGCTTGTTTATCATATTTAATAATCTAATCTTTTTTATTTTAATCCTTTCTTTATTTTTCTGTTTAAACATGTCAATTCTATTTGCATCCATACCCTTGCATATAGCTCATTTAGCATAAACCTATTGCTTTATCTTCAGCCAAAGATGTTTTCAAAGGGTTTTATAATGGTGGATATACTGTTTTGCTTATTCGTATGAATGTTAATTTCATATTATAAATATTTAGTCAAATATTAACCAAATTTCTTGTTGGTACATGCATTCTTCTATTCATTGTCAGTGCTATCTCTGGTCTTTTCAAAAAGTCAACTATTTCATTGTCTTATCTTCTCATTTTTACTTTTTTGCATCTTTCTTCATATATTTATATATTTTAAACTTTTCTATATACTCTCTTATATACACTTCAATTCAATTTTTATATAATTTCTCTTTAATTTTCCTTAGTTTCTACTGTCCTGCAGTCTTCCGCAGAGCTACATTTAAACATATAATTATTTTATATACATATTTTATTATCATTATTCCTAATTACATCTAATTTTAACTAATTTATATTTATTATTATTTTTATCCCATTCTATTTTATTTTTACTTCTAATGTATCTATCATTCTACCTTCATTCTTTTATATCACCATACATTTGTATTTCACTTTTTATTTCCATTACCTCAATCTCTTATTACTTTTTCTACTATTTCTTTATAATTCTTCTATATCCTTATTTTATCTTTATATACATATTTGATTCTTTTATTCATAATTCGTATTTTATTTTTATTCTTATCTCTATTTCTAGTTTTTATTCTTATTTATTTTACTGACCTTCTATATAACATTCACCCTTTCTTGTTACTATTTCAACTGATTATTTTTTAAAATTTTTTAGCCTCTTTTTCATATATTTCTTTAATGTAACTCCCTCTATTATCAATTTTCCTAATGTTTTATCCTATTTTTCAACTTTTAAAAACCTGTTTCATATATATATTCTTTTATATATAGTTTTTGTTATTAATAATTTTTCTATAAAAATAATGTTACCCCCCATGTATTTAGATTTAGCATTATCTTTTTAATTAATATAGCTTCTTTTATTTTATTTTTTGAAATTGTAAGAAAAATAAAGGAGAAATTATATGAAAATTGCATTGAAGTGTATATGAGGAGAACATATAGAAAAGTTTGATACTATTTCATTGTCACAAGTTTGATATTTATTTTGTCTAACACTAAACAGTAAAAATAATATTGTATGTTATTTGCAAAGTAATCAGTTTTGTTTTCATTGTGGTTATTAGAAGAAATCCTAATGTTCTTGGGAAAGTTTTTACATATAAATCACTTTTCCTATGATCATATCATTCTTAGCTTTTAGATTATTCATGAGCATCAAGACTCAAATATTTTATGTATTTTATTCTGGAAGTGATATTTTCTCTTCATCTGAAATCTCCGGTATGTACTATATTACTCTTGCACATGTTATAACACTTTTTATACTAGTGTGTTCTGAAATGAGTTTCTGTTCAATAAAATTTTTGCTCCATTCCACAAGTTAAAAAGAAACTAATATTATTTGAATGTTTTTTTAATTTTTTTTCACTAGAACAAAATATGGCCTTCATTGGATTTTTTCCAAAGCCATTTCCAGGAATTTTATTAATGTAAGGGATTTCCATTTTCTCTTACCTAAACTTAAACCTCTTAAAATGTAACCATTTTCTGGAAATGAATTTATATATTTCATTTTTTGTCAATGATTATAAACAAAAGTTTTTCACATACATTGTTGATAGTTTCTGTACTGTTTCAGAAGGTTAAATCAAAAATATTCAATCCAGAGATGACAGCAGTAGCAAATCAGTTTGTCAGTGAGATTTGTAATGTCACATTGTCATTATATGTATGACACTTGGATTTAACAAATTTCTGTCACTAAGAAAACCATGCTATCAATCTGGTAACAGTATTGTCTTAGTCTAATACTATTTACTAAATTCCTGCTTAATATGAGATTATCCTGGCTAATGATATAACAATGATTATAGATAGTGAAGATATAGAGTCTATAGAAGAAATGGAATTTATAATTAATTTGGGATGAGGATAAATATTATAATTAAGATTAAAACAATGAAAATAATTAAGAGATATATTTAATAATTTCTTCCATTTTCACTTTATTTAATGCAACATATTGTTTCCACATTTAATTTTTTTCTTGCAGTTTCGGCAATCAAGCAATTTTTAGAATTATAAAAATATTTAAATACACATGATTACACAGAAAACTATATAATTATACCTAAAATATATATGATTCTTATTTTAATTAAAATTATACAAAAATATTACATATATTTCTATAATATATTTGATCTTAAATTTATTCTTTTTTTATTTAATATTAATTATAACATTATTTTGTTCTATATATCTTTATATATGATATATTTATATGAACAATTTTAGATTTATTTTTAATTTTATATTTCTTAATTTTTGATTTTTTAATTTTTATATTTTTTAGATTGCCTATTTTCTAGTACTTTTTCTGCCAAACTGCTAAAATCTTTAACATTTTAAAAAATATTTTTACACTATATTATGATTTTCTCTATATTTATTTTTTGTAACTATTTCTTTTGGTGTACTTAACTTTATTATCATCATTATTATTATATTAAATTAATAGTTTTTCTACCAAATTTTTATATAAACTTGGAATAATTTTTAAAATTAATATTGCTTTATTTTTTCTCTCTTGTTATTAGCATAGCATATTGTTATACCATCTTTCTCAAGTATGACCTGTTTTTATTGTAATTGTGCATATAAATCATTTATTTCATTTATGTTATTTGAATCTTGTATTAATTGATTTTTTTGTTTCACTTATGTTATTGCTTTTAAATTATCAGATTTTTTATCTCATAAACTCGATTCATGAAATTTTTATTATTTTCATTACTATTTTTTATATACTTATCAAATATAATTTATTATTTTACTATTTTTTTTTGTTCACTTATTTTTAATTTTATTATTATTATTATTTTGTTATTATAAGCTTTAATTTCTACATATTTATCTTTGTTTTTAATATCTTTTTTCATTTTAAAATCATTTATTTTGTTTTGTATTGATTTCATATTATCTTTTATAATAATCTTTATTGTGAAATTATTAATTTTTTAAATTTTATTTGTTTTTTGTATTCTGAATTTGAACAATAATTTTTAGCTTTTTAGTCTAGAATTTATGCTAATTTGTATCTGTGATTGAATATCAATTTGTGATACTATTGTTTATATTTCTTATATCAAGATATTTCTGTATTACATTTACGATTTTAATTATGATTTAATATATTTAAATGTGCTATATTCTATTTTTTTTTTTACTGAAAATTTTATATTTTTATCTATGTACAATAGAAAAAGAAAATAGACTAGCATATTTAATTATTAATTATTAAATTTATATATTAATGATAGTATAATATAAATAATGATATTACAATTGGTATTTAAATATAGATAAAATATCTAAAATTAATAATATCCCAATAAACATTATGAAAGATAATATAAAATCAATAGAAAACAAAATAAATGATATTAAAAATAAAAATGATATGAAAGAAACTAAAGTTAAATATGTAGCAACTAAAACTTATGATAATTTAGAAAGAAATATAAATAAAATTATAAATAAGAAAAATTATATTTGATAAATTAACTAATAAATATGTAAAAAAATAGCAATAAAAATATTAAAACTGCTTAAATGGAGTTTATGAAGTAAAATGAAAAAAATTTAAATAAATAATTTTAAAAGCAATTATGTAGGTGAAATGGAAAATATATTTGATATAAAGTTAAAACAATATAAATGATAACATTTACACACATGTATATATAACAATATAAACAGTGCATAAATTTTAAAATTGATAATAAAAAAAAAGTCAAAGAAATAAACCAGATTTAAATAAAGACTTAGGTATAAAAACCTTATTAATTTAATAAATTATGATATAAAAGAATAATAATAATAATAATAATAATAATAATAAAGTCAAATAAATAAAAAGAAATACTTGTAAAAAAGAAATATAGAGGGAGTTAGAATATAGTATAAATATTTTTAAAAATGTAAGCTTATAAAAGTTTGGCAGAGAAAGTAAAGTGGGGTTGCAATTATGCTATATCTAACTACATGATTTCACTTATGTGTTATACAAAAAAATGTATATAAGCAAACAAAGATGTAAATTAACAAACAAAAAAAAACATTAAAATTTTCTAATTTATGATATTTGATTAACTTTTTTTATTTGAATGCTGTAAGTGGTCATTGGGGGGGGAGTAATATTTGTAAATAAATTTTATCCTTATGTTTATTAATAAAAATTTCTTTGGTTTATGTCAAAAGCACAATCATTTTATTCTATCTTTGTTATTCTTTTCTAATTTGATATGCAATATTTTGCATAATAAAATATTTTCTGAGAATAAGACTAAAAGTTTTACAATATTTTAGAACATATGGTTTTTAAAATGTTATAAGAATTGGAGAGATGCAAATTTCTTGATAACAAGATCAATTCACCCAGGACATATTTAATAGTGACAAAAATCAGACATTTCATTATTTACTTTATTTTAAAAATGAAAATATGTAGTTAGTTTTGTTTTCTTATTCTTATTGCTTTAGTGAATGCACACTCACTAAAATATATATAAATGAATCTTCTCAATATATTAATAACTATTACTATTTTTTAATACTTTGTTTATATTATAATTTTAATTTATTTATGTATACTATACATATAAAAAAGCATGTGTTATATATATGTGCATGTTAGAAAGTACTGTACTTTTGCTGTTTAGTGCACAATATGTATTGTAATCTAGTCTATGTTTGTCAACAAAATATGAGTTATTATACACTATATATATTTGTATGTGAGAAATGCTTGGAACAAAATATAGCACAGCTCTACTAAAATCATAAAAATTAAAAAATTAAAATTAAAAAATATATGATTTAAAGATTTAAATTTATATTAAATTAAAAATAGAATAAATTAAATAATTATAGAAAATAAATATTAAAAAATAGTAAATATAAAATTGTTCACACAAATATAGGATATATAAATATAAAGAAATATTAGATAAAATAATGTTATAATTAATAGCACAATCATGTATAGTTAAATATTTTTATATCTCCGACAATGACCGCTGATCAATCAAAATTGTAAGGAAAGAAAAGAAAATTAAATGTAGAAACAATATATTGCATGGAATTAACTGTAAATGAAAGGAATTATTAATTATATTTCTTAATAAAATCAATGCATAGAAGATTAAGAAGAAAGAATATTGTTATTACTTTAAAATAAAATCTTAAGAGTTGATGAATAAAGTATTATAGAGCAAGTTAATGCTTTTAAGTATTTGAGAATTTGATTAATCAATCTATGATAAAAAAAAAAGTAGAGTGAGAAATTGCAATGATTAAATAGTCTTTTAAAAGATTATTCTGTTACTCTAGAACTAAGACAGAGATTTGTAAAGATTTTGATTTAAATTATTGTTTTATGTAGAGCTGAGATTTGGACAAATAGAAAAAGATAGAGAAAAAATTGATGGGTTGTTGAAATGTGGATCTGGAGAACAGAAAGAATTAGGAGGAAAGACAAAATTGAAAAGATGTTACCAGATATTAAGAAGAAATGGATTCATGTACACCATGATCCACAATAAAAAAAAAAAAAAAACTGATATAAAATAAAATGCAATGTTTTAATATTTTTATTTATATATTGAATATTCAAAATAGTCTCTTTGTAATTTAATACACTACTGAAAAAGCAGTCCTTAGAATCTTCTGTTTTTATAGTCTGCACAATCTTTGTCACAAGCTGATTCTGGCAGATTGGACCATAATGTCTCATTTCATGGTTCACTTTAATTTTGAAAATAATGAGTGCTAAATTAGGAGAATAGAGTGGTTACTCAAACACAATAATGCTTTTTTTTTTGGCCAAAAAACTGCATAATCTTGGCACTGTGTCCAGTATTTAGATAGCTTGTGTAAATTTTGGCTTCTAACTATTGAGAACATCCATATAGTAGATAGTGTTTTCTGTTTGATCTTCAGGAATGTATTCATGGTGAATAATGCTATAGAATAAATAAAAATAAGAGCAATGTTCTGATTCATCTTTTCTACATTTTTAATAAATTTTTTTTAATTTCATTTTTCTGGTAATTTCCATTCATCACCCTGGCATTTGCTTGGTGACTCATAATGAAAACCATCACATCTCATTATTTATTAATCTTGTTGACAAGAATTCTGAATCTATGATTGTATTTCTTTTTACAGTATCTGGTATCTTTTTGGCAATCTTCAACAAAAATGGCACAAAGAGCATGCACACTTATTGCTTTTTCTAGTCTTCCATTAAATATGATAAACAATGATTTTGGCAATGCTAGTGAGTTTCTTATCGATAGACATCCAATCATAGTTTGAAGAATTTCAGCAACTTTTTGCACGTATTCTTTGCTTCTAATTGCTTTTGATGCACTTGGCCAAGGATTATCTTCAGTGTTCTCTTTACCATCATGAAATCTTGTAAACCCCTTTAAAACATTTTTGCGATTCAGATTCCATTGCTATATAGTGCAAATCATTTCAAACTTTTCAGTAGCAGTTTTGCTCAAAATTTAGAGTATGTTGTTTTATTTTATTTTCCATATGTCATAGCATCGGCCGGGATGCGAACCCACAACCGTCTGCAACCAACTACTTGCAAGGCGGCTGCGATAACCTCTCGGCTAACAACACTTGTTTTATTGTAGGTTGAGATACAAAACTCATCACATTTTTTGTCATAACTCATAATCCAAATACCTTAGCACTTGAAATATTTGTGGCAAATATTTAAATTGTCTTTACATAACACATGTGTTGATCAAAGATGCTGCTGCAGGCAGCTTGGAGAGAACTACTCATCTTTTTATTAGGACACGTGTCTTTTTAGATGTAGAGAAATTATGATTAAAATTTTGTGCATTATTATTGAAAGGAGGGAGATAAAAAGGAAAAATTGACCAATGAGCTTAAGGACAAAAGTAGCTCTAAAGCTTTTGAAGAACAGAGCAAGTGATAGGAGTACTTAAAACAATTGATCTATAGTAATGGCATTTTGACTAATAATGTATGATCTAAATTTGCATAATTTTTAAAGGAAATCTTGTTTTTTTATTTAAATTTTTTTTTTATTGCTGTTAGTATAAGAGAAACTCATAATATTTTATCCAAAGCTAAGATGCCAATATTTAAAATTTTCAAATATAGGAAATAAAAGAACTTTGACTATAGCACAGTCTACATTTCGTGATTAGTTGTATTAATAATGGTAACAAAATGTTTCAAGAATTTATAAATAATAATAATAACAAAATATTTAAACACAAGTATAATTTATATATTTAGAGTTTAAATATAATTATAGGGGATTTGAACACAGACTTTCAAGTTCCCTTATCTTCTTCACATGTGTGTGGACATATATATCGGTTATATGAGATAGAGTGGATAGCTGAAGAGAGCTTGAAAGTCTTTATTCAAATTCCCTATAATAATAACAAAAGTAAAATTATTCAAGCATAGATTATTTAATAAGAGTATAAAAAAAACTTTATTGTTATGGAAATTAAATATTTCTTTGTGGTTAATTAGCATATTCAAACATGATCTCACATTAAATTTTATAATAAATATAATGATATAGTTAGTTCCTTAAAAAGTCATGGAATTTCGAACAACAAAACAGGTTGAACACTGCGGTTCCATTCAGTTCTTTACAGTTTTTTTTTTTAAGATTTGCTTTTGAATCTGTTATACCATTGCACTAAATCATATAGAATATTTTTACTCTTATCTGTTCTATTAGTGAAAATGAGGTGTCATATTTAATAACATTTTAATATTTTTTACTATTACAGTGCAATTCTGTTATTCTCTTTTGTTTTAAATAATTAATAATTAAATTTACAGATTTACTGTCCAAAATATTCATAGAAATTTGCATTCTTCATTTTTGTCATTAAGAACACAATTAATCTTATTGAACATAACTGTAATATTACATTATGAGTAATCTGAATGTTTTGATGAATTATTTGTAAGAAATAAAATTGAAACCTTATGGTTGCATTATAAATTCAGAAGTCTTGGTTTAGCCATATTAGATTAATGATTTTTGTGAATTAAAAAAAACTTTCTTATAATTCAACAATTTATTTTTTATATCCATCATCTTTAAAGCATTTGTATGCCATTGAAAACTAATATTAAATAAGAACAATATTCTTAATTTCCATGCATTTACAATATATTTTAAATATTAAACCTAGTTTTATACTGATAAAAAATTCAAAACAAAATTAAATATTTAGCACTTAATTATTTTTTCTCTTTGCTTTTTTATTGTAAAATGCATGCCATCTAATTTAGTGATATGTTATTTTTATTTTTTTGCTTATTTCCTATAATCTATGAGATCAACTACAATAAATGTTTTTTAAAAAATTAGAGATTAATGTTTTTATGTGCTATATTTTTAAGAAAAAATGAAAATCTCTAATTAATTAAAATTGACACTAAAATAGAAACAAGATGATAATGTTTTAAAAAAGGATGTATCTTTATTTACTGTCCCATATTTGTATTAATACATTTAGATATAAAAAAGTTATTTGTTTGATGGAAATGGCAATATGAGAGTAAGGATTGTCTTGGATAAATATGTCTTTAATAAGAGAAAGAAGTAATTATTTTTTGGTATGCTAATATTTAAAAAAAAGTTTTGTTAAATGTTGTGTTTTGAAACATGCACTATTTTAAATGGTTCAGAGATATGGTCATTTAAAAGGAAGGGAGTGTGGATGCGAAAAGATAGAAGATTTTTGTGGATTTAAAGAGGAATGGAATAGCTAAGTTGAAACTATAAAATTTGCAATGTTGAAAAAAGTAAATAAAAATATTGAAAAATTTTGAACCATTAAAAGAAACTGGATTGAACATATGCTCTAAGCCAAAATATTTCATTACTTTTGTGAAGAGTAAAGTGCAAAATAAATCCACATTGATTTTAAAATATACTATTTTTATTCTGAAAGTTATGAATACTTCAGTGGAATTGATTTAAAAAAAATCACAAATTATATAGTCTAATTTATGTGACTTTTTAAAATCATTTTACTTAAATCATTATAAATGAGATATTTATTTTATATAAAAAGCTAGATGGATTCATTCTATCTTTTCACAAAGACTATTTTGTGTTTGGAATTTATAGTTAAAAATCCACAAAGCGCATGTGCATTAGCTTAATGGCTGATTATTGCTATTAAATCATTTGGATTATCTTCACCAGTATGTAAATGTTTTTCTTCTTTGGATTATATTAATAATCATGTAATTTTAAAGCAGAAAAGGGAAAAAATATTAGCTGAATTGTATGATATTTGTAATAAAAATTTTATATGGTATATCATCAATTATAGATCACTCACTGCAAGACCAGAGTACTCTCCTTATATTTATCACATGCTTTTGTGTTAATGATGTAGAAGTTTTTACTTTTTAAATTTTAATGGTGTAAAAAATTCATTAAATTTACAGTGCAGATATCAATGATAATCAAGTGTTCTCATTATCTAATTATTCTGTTTTCAGATGAAGAATTAACTATGAATGTATCCATATAAACATGCTACTCTATGTCAAATACTTATTTTCCTTTATTTTAAAAGAAAAAATATTCTTTCTTTTTGGGAATTTAATAATTTAAATTCTAAATTGCCAATGCCAACACTCTTGTACCAAAATACGGTACAATAGATATTAATAAGTCATCAATAAAAAAAATAAATGAAAAGCAAGATGAAGTAGAAGAATGACAATGATAACAAAAAAATTAGGCTTTCCTTATGAAGGATTGTTAGAAAATGTAACGTAGAGTTATATTTATGTACAGGTGCTTTTGGTACCAGTCTGAAAATTCTAAAAGCTAATTTGACACACAAAAATAGTAAGTTCTTGTGGATTTTATTCCAAATGATGTCTCAAAAAAAAAATTTAATAGTGCATTTGAATCCTAAAATATATTAAATATTGTTATGAGTTAATCTGAAAAAGATTACATCTAATTATGACATCTCAGATTTGCTAAACATGTAATGTACTTATTTGTCAGCATGCAGATTTTAATTATCTTCAGGAAAGATTGTAATTTCTGTCAAAAATAAATATTTTTTAAAATTAATAAGCATATTATTTTTCTAATATAATGTTTGAACATTTAAAAAAATCTTTTATCTCTATATACGTTTAAAATTTCAATATTATTTTAATTACAGTTTACAGCTATTAAAGATTTGAAAAATTATATTTTTGAACATTTTTATTTATTTCTATAAAATTATAGTGAAGTGTAATTATTAATATAGACATAAATATTTTATAGGTACATAGCAGCAGTATTATTGAAAAATGAAATTTAACATGTAAAATTAATTAATTAATTAATGAATAATGTTTATTTTTTATATATAATTTTTATAATTGAATTGAAAAAGTTAGAAACCACTGGCCAATTTAATTCCAGAAAATAAAAAAGAGAGCACAAAAAATAATATATATATACTTTATAAAAATGCTTCTATTTATAATTTTTATGAAAAATCAAATTTTTTTTTTTTTCATTCATAATTTTAGTTGTTATATATAGCTTGAAATGATAATGAGAGGTGTTTATAAAAGAATTAGTGATTAAATTAATTAATTTATTACATATAGCAACCGAAATTGAAGTTAATTACTCATCATATTACATAAAAGTATATTTTATATATAAAAAAGTTATATTATTTTTTATTTTTAGTATTTGGTTATTTTACAACAGACTTTTTGTAATTATTCACATTCAAATTTAAAAACTGAGAGTCAAAACAATGGTGCCTATTTTCATTATTTGAAACAAAATTGACACACATTAAAAATATTTACAAGATTATTTGTGTTTATGAATGCAGCATTTTTTAAAAAAGCAACAAAAGGAATCAAGAGAAATTAAGATTTCATAGTTTAATTAACTGTAAATATTTTTTAATGAATTAATCATGAAATTCAATGAAAGAGCATTTAAAAAAAATATTTCTCATCTATTGTATATCACTGATAACTTTGTGAATCAGTTTTTACATAATTTGAAATACAGCCCACCAACATTGTTAGATTGGACAATCCTGAAATATTGCATTGTCACTGATACCTAATTTAAGTACAAAATTTGAACAAAATCTGTTTGATAGAAGTATGTTAAAAATCTGTTACATGATTTGACCCAAATAAACCAACAAACAATCATAATTTCTAAGTTAAGTAAAAGGGTTTAAAAAAATTGGTAAAAAAGGAGAAAAGTTTAAAATCAGAATTACCATTTGTAATTAATGATGCTGTTAATCTTTTTCTGAATGTATATTAACTAGTTTTAAGAGTTGGTTAATATTAAAAATCTTTGGATTTATTTTTGGAGTTCTTGCCTTTTTTTTGAGAGGTGGAGACGGGGGCAGGAGGTTTATTGGCTTATTTGTATTTCTTCTGCAGACAAAATTAAATCATTTCCTACATATCTTAAATGGTCTTATTTGTAGCCTAAATAAATGTGCAAACACTGATTTTAGATAAATATTAATTTTATGAATGAACTTCCAGATAAGTTACATATATTTTATTTGTGTTAACTCCGTTTATTTGCAAATTTATTCATTATAAACACAACTTGGTTTTCTTTTTCTTTTTTTCAGATGGTTTCACCCTAATATCTCAGGAATAGATGCAGAGACACTGTTAATGGAAAGAGGTTTTGATGGCAGCTTTCTGGCCAGACCAAGCAAGAGTAATCCTGGGGATTTTACATTATCTGTCAGGTATTTCATCTTTATCATCACTTACCCATTTATACTTTTCATTTATGTTTTTTTTTAAATATATATTTAATCAAGTTATTTGAAGTAAATTTTATTATGATCAAGCTTTATAAAATATAATGTTTTATTCTGCTATTTGTGAAAATTAATTGCTAATATATATTAATTAGTTATATATGTATAACAAACTCTTATGAAAATAAATTGCATTGATTATGCAACAGAATTACTACGTTCAAATGATGACTTGCGATTATCATTGGTGATAATTTGCCATTGAAATGAAGTTGTTTTCCATTCAAAACATTAAACTTATGAAATTTTAGTCAATAACTTATAAAACTTAATTATAATAGACGCACTCATAAATGAATATGGCTATTCTAACTAAAAAAAAACTATTTTAGAAATGAATTTTCTGATGATTATACAAACCAGTCTACGAAACACAAATGTTTGCATATAGAACATGATAATCAATTTTTTTGTTTATTTGATATTTTACAATGTTGTCTTTTAATTTCTTCAGTAAAAAACTTTTTTTTCTGAAATACTTTAACATTATATCTAATTGGAACTGTTCAATGTAGTTTTTTCTCTGCCACATCCTCCTAATGGAAAAAATTGATATTGCATTTCTTTAGAATGTCTGAAATTATTCTTATACTGTAGACAGGATTTACATCTCCCATGAAAATCATGTTCAAGTTTCCTATAAAACATCCTTTTAATAAATCTAGCATTGTTCACTTGTTTTATATGTCTGATCCAATGAAAGTATGATTTTTATAGTAGTTGACTCTTTAGTATCATATCCAGCAAGTTGAACATATTGATTAGTTTAAGAACTTGTTAATGTATTTTAAAAGTTTTACAGAGTATTTTTAAATTAAACTCTTCTAATGCTTTTAGATTATGTTAAAATTGGATTACCAAGTATCGCTTCCATACAATAAATTAGGTAAAATAATAGCCCTTTATCTAGTTAATTTAGTTATGTAATTATTTCCTTGTAATTATATACTCTATCTTTTAACTTATTATAAGCTGCAGCAGCACATTGAAATCTGTATTCTACCTTTACATCTAATTTCACCTTTCTATTTATAAAACTACCAAGCTATTTAAATTAGTTTATATTCTGAAATTGATAATTATTCAAGATAAAAGTTGTTGAGAATTTTTCTTCCATCACTAGCATATAAAGAACTTGAGTTTTTTGAGCATTAATTAATAAAGTTCTTTATATGTTGTATTCAAAATAGTAAATATATTCTTTAGATCATCTTTTGAATTAGCAAAAATAGCACAATCATTGGCATATTATAGATCCAGAATTCAAAAAGAAATTCTAGTTTTCTCTTTTAATCAATTCAAATTAAAAATTATACTATTAAATCTATATCATATCTTGATAACTGTTTGATTAAGCCATCTATAAACATGTTAGAACAAGTACACATCTTTGTTTAACATCAGTTATAATTTCAAATATCTCAGATTTTCCATCTGTATCATGAAGAAGCTTTATAATATGAATAAAGTTTGATGAATAACCAACTTATTTTAAACATTAACATTGAACTGTCACATTAACTGAATCAAATGCCTTGACCAAATCAATAAGCAATACATAAATCACTTTTTGATCCCAATACTTTTCTTGCATTTGCCTGGCAATAAAAACCATATCTATATTGCTTCTTGATTCTCTCAGACCATATTGATTTTTCTGGTAACCATTTATCTATGACTGGAATTAATTATTGAAAGTAGTTTTGCTGTAGTGAATAATAATTATATTCACAATAATTACTACATTCTTCTTTATTCCTTTTGTTTTTAAAAATCTTCTTTATTCCTTTTGTTTTTAAAAATTGAATAATAACAACTTCCTTAAAATTGGATAGCACAATTTCACAGTCTATATGTTTTCTAAAAAATTCCAATATTTTTGGAGATAACATATCATTATCACATTTTAAGACTTCTCCAGGGGCTGTTTTGACTTCACTAAACTGAATTTTTTGTCTAAATTTAAATGAATAGATAAAATGGATATATCATTAAAAGTTAGTATTTTAATTCTTGTATCATTATTCAAAAGATGATCAAAATATATCTTCACCTATTTAAAATATTATTGTCATCATACATGAGAGTACCATTGCCAGATTTAATAGAATTGTAATACCCTTTCTCCGGTTCATACACTTCTTTTAATGCATCAAAAAAAAAAGATCCAGAATGACCAGAATTAGAGAATGTCAATATCTTCTTTGCAGTTTTAATCTATCAATCATTTTTAAGCCTTCTTGCCATTCATGGCACTTCTGTCTTCAGTATTTATTATGAAGTTCCACATTTAATTTTCTGCCAAACAGAAAATTGCACTTTTTTTTTTAAAATCAAATCACTGATAATAAAATCAGTGTCAGAAAATCAGACATGATTTTTTTTTTTTAGTGAAGAGTAATAGATTTACTTGTATCCATAACAATATGGCAATCCTGAAGATACAAATTAGCAAATTTAATATGTTTAATAGCTATTGAAATTTAGTACATATAGTAGATTTTTCTAAAAAAAACACATTTTCTTCTAAATATGATTTGGAATAATATATATTTTTTAATGTAATTATCATTTTACTCTTGGATTATATTAATCTATTATCTGTCCAGTAATATGTGCATGTAAGTGCTCACATAATGTGAATGTCTGTTGTATTCTGATTACTAAATATAATGTAATCTATTAAACACTATTATTTTGATTATGGATGTATCCATGTTCCTTTGTAGTACTTTTTTTTTTTAAACAAAGTGTTTGTGATAATCAATCCATATGTTGTGCACAAACATTTCATTTACTGTTATCAAGAGTTTAAACAATCAAAAAATATTTTGTGACTGGGCTCTAGACAAAATTACAGTGAGAAATGTGGAAAAGATTTTTAGATATAGGGTTGTATCTTTAAAAATTTAGACCAGAATTTTTTTTTATTATTACTTAGTGTTTTTTTTTTTTTTATAAATGGTTAACTATTAATAAATATTATAAAGGAATAAAATAACCATTTCAATTATAAGATGGATTATAAATAGTTCTATTGTGTTATTCTACCACTGCATGCATAGATTTGACATTCTTAACTATATGATATAACCGTATAACTCAGAAGCTGTTAAATCTCATTTCTGAAGCAGATAACAGTGGTGACCAATGACAGTTCTGATTATATTAATGAGACTCCAATAATATTTAGGAACAAAATGAAATATAGATTATTTTAAATATGTGAAAAAAAATTAGTTGTGAAGCTTCACAAAAAATCTTTTTGTTACACTGTATTTCTTTACTCTTTGAATGGATTCTTGATTGAGAAACTAGAATGGAAATTTTGATATAACAAAATATGTCTTAAGTGGTGAAACTATATTTCAATTTATAGATAAATCTGATCTTTTTAATTCTTTTTTACATTTTTCCTTTGAGACAATTTTTTTTATGATATCTGCTGAGGAATTAATATAAGCAATCATTGTAAAGAAGTGGATTTGAGTGTGCTAGTAAATATTTTTCACGATAATATTTAAGTGTTCACAAGTTTAGTGTGAATGCTTTTTCTCCAAATAGGTATATTGTATTCAACATTAAAGTACATTAATGCCAAGGATGTTGTCTTTAGAATATTTATATCATAGCTATAGTGCAGCCAGCATTCGTAAAATTTATTCACAGTTAATTATTTTAGATATCTTTGATAAATATGGAATTTCTAAGGTTATTCTTAAGTAGCATTGGATAGGATTAAGTTGGAGAGATTAAATTTATAAGATGTTTCTTTTGTTTAGATGAAAATTGGGTATGTTGTCTTTATAGGATGACAAATGAGAGTCCAATCTTTGGAAGGATTTCCTAACTTTTCATATATTTATTAAAACCTTTTTATTTCTAAGTAGGATATCTTTTATGAGTTAAAGCAATATCAGAATTGTTAAAAGCAATAGTTTCTAATAACAGCTTTGTCTTGACTCAACTCCAACCTGTTCTAAAGATAGATGGTTTTTAACTAATGGCATAATTAATTAAACAGTAATGTGTTGCTGTAAGCTGAAACAAAAAAAAATTATGTAATTTTTGTTGTTATTCTTTCAACAACTTGTGGAAAACACAAAAAAAGAATTCTATATTTTTACTTTCAAGACAAATGTTTATTATGGTTTCTGTTGCTGAATAATTTTGTCAGCATGGTTTGTTTTTAGATTCTAAACTTTTTAGAAATCTGGCAGTATGGTATTTATTTGCTTTTGGATCCTTTATTGATTCAAGACAATCAAGATAAAATTCAGGTTCACCAATATAGTGATTTTATAGAATTGAGATTAAAGGAATATTGTGATAATGATACTTATAATAGTTATATTCTGAATTATTCTGTCAATATTGAGTTTATAAATGTAATATATAAGATTGACAATGGCAAGATATTTATGCATCCACCAAGTCTATGCATATGTGATCAAGCCTTTGGTTTTGCTTTTTCTTTTACTTCCATCTTTGTTTCATAGTATTATCAAAAGAGTTTATACATTTTTTAGAGCAATTTGGTTTCTTCCAACATGGAATGAACTGCTTTCATTACCTTTGAAGGATGAATCTTGTGGCAGATATTGTCTTTGTTAAATCTCTCATAGCAAGGGAGAATGGTTATTTTGATAGGATATTCAATATAATAGAAACTTTTTAAGATATGCATTATGTTAACTCCAGTTTTTTTAAAATTCTGTATTGGTACTGAATATTTTTAAGCTATTGAAATATAAAATGATTGAATATTAGTTGACCATCAATAAATGTGAAACATTTGTCCTAAAACAAAATGTAAATCAGTGATTATCTTTATGTCTACTTGAATAAAATGTTCATCCATGACATTAGAAAAAAAAATACATACTGTTTTTCGCAGTTCATTCTACATTTGAGAATCTTCTTTATCCTCAATGGCATATCTACAAAGGCTAAAAGAAGAATTTAAAAATCTCATAAATACACAAAGTTTGAGGAAACTGGAAAAGTAGCTTAGGCTCGTATATAAAGATTATTTTTTTAAATAGTGATTGTTATATTATTTGAATAATCTTCAATTTTGCTAGATGATTTGAAATAAAAATAAAAGTGCATAATATGTTTTCTATCAAAAAACAAAATAAAAACAGTAACTTTAATAAGGTAATGTATTACAAGAATGATGAGTCTTCTGGAATACAATTACATCATTGTTTTCTTGTATAATTAATTTGCATAGGATTTCCATTTTTGATTTTGATATATTTTCAATGTTTAGTTGAATTAATTTTATTGTGTTTCCTAGTTGAAGAGAAAATTGCTATGTAGAGAATATACTTGATATATGATAAACCAAGGACACCAAAATGTATAGATGCTGAACTGGGTTCAGATCTATGTGACTACACAGGCAAATAAGCTTGGATTGAAAATATTAATATGTTTTCATCTTAAGCTTCTAGCTGTATAATTAACTAAATAGGTAAAAGGTGGCTATTGGAGAGTTGCATTAGATCCTTAGATGTAAGTGTAGGGTTCTCATATTCAAAGCTCCTCATTGGTGAAAGCCACAAGCTAAAAACTAGTCTGGCGATATTGGATGAGTAGGTACTACATGGTGGATTTTATGCACAAACCTGGCTCCCATGCATTACTAAGGCTTGCACTGAATTGCTTTACTGTATGGATAATAACAGCTTGTGTAGTACGCATGACAATTGCAGAAATAATTTTATTTTTGCTCTTTAATAATGAATTGCAGATTTTTAGAAATTCTTCTTTTTATCATTTCTTCATACACAAAAGATTTCTTATGTTTTATCCAACATATAGTTTATCTGAAATACTGAAACTGTTGCAGCTTTAGATTTTATAAAACATGGTTGTTGGTTGATTAATTATGATTTAAATTTTTTTAGATTTTTAACAGAAAAACATTTATCAGAACTTGAATGCTTAGTTTTAAAATATCTTTTGATGTTTCCTTTTTTTGGAAATGACACATACTTACAAAACATATATAATACATACATTTTGCATGAACAAAACTGTTTTTCTCCATTCTGTATTAAAATTGTATGTCTTTCTTTTCGTTGAACTTGTTTCAGATAATACATCTTTCTTTTAAAATATTATTAAATAGTAATTTTTATAATGATAAACTAATTGAGTCTATGCACCTGTCACAACAAAAAGCACAGTTATCAGCTTCACGACTCGACTAAATATATTCACTGCTGCCTGTCATCTTTGCATTGATCAGTGAGCATATTCGAGTTGATAAATTTGTAATCTATATATACATCATCATCATTTTAAATGAAGGCATGTGCCATCCAACATATACTTAAGATAGTTTGCCAGATTATACATACAGCCTCGATTGTGAAGAGCTGATTCTTGCCTATAGTAGTTATAATGTAAAAAAAAAGTTTTTTTTTAATGTATAAGCTGTCTAATGTAAATATAGAGTCAGTTATCATTATTTTCTCTTAATTCAAATGGTCATTCGAATTTTTTTGATAGCCACCAGTCCAACTTACATTTAAAGTATGTGGTTAAGTAATTGTAGATCTTTTGTATTTTTTGATTTTAATTTTACAAACAATAAAACATAAGTAAAAATATTTTTTGAGTTAAAATACCAAGATATTATATATTTTAAGAAAAATTTTAAGACACTCTTTACTATGAAAAGTCTGATGGATATTTTAGGTCAACTTTATGCTTCAATTCAAAATACAATCTTCTGAGATTTCCATGATCAATATCATTGTATTGTATGCATAGTTTGTGTATATATACAATATTGTATAATGTAGCTACTCTTTGAAAGCTTTCATCATTGTTTCATAACTTTAAGTTCGCTATTTTCTTTTCTTTTTTTCTATTGTAATATTTAATAAAATAATCTTTTTGAAACAGGAACAAAATAATAAAATAAGGTATCAAATGAAATTCATTTACAAGAGTATGCATAGAATTGCTAGCAATGAATTAAAATTCAAAAGTGAGTGCTTGTAATTATTTTTGATGCCAGTGATTCTAAACATTTATTTAGTCTAAAAAAAAAAAAGGATATCATTTCTAATTAATATATGTCCATCCAGAAAAATGTTGCATGGAGAATATGATTTGTCAGTGATCGGTGCAATAAAGAGACAGTCTAAAAAATAATAGATCTAAGAAAAATAATATATCTTATGTAGTATTAATTCCAAAACAATATAAAAAAATGAGAGCAGACTACGCTGGAAAAGTATGTATATAGGAATGATGGATTTGAAATTGTTTTATTTTGGTCATATTAAATAATGTTCTAAAACCTTGTTGGTGAAAAAAGATGTTTAGCAATGATGTGAGTAAATTCTTTCCTCACAATAATGAATGGGTGATTGAACAGTCTAAAAAAGCAAACAGATAAAATTATTTTGGAGAAATGTCATTCATCTGAATATCAGAAATCAGAATGCTTAACTTGATTGTATCTAAGAATAATATTATATATTCATTTCTTAAAAACAGTGCATCAAGAATGCTAAGCCGAAATTTTATACTTGGTAGATTATAATAATTTGAGAATCTTTGTAAATATGTTAATGTACATATGAGTTTATTGAATGCTTATTTTTTTGGTAATATCATATATAATCATAAAAACTTATTGTGAGGAGATAAAAATTGAAAACAGTTGAAATATACATATGAGATTTATTGAATATGTATTTTTTAATAGTATCATTTATAATGATAAAAATTTAGTGTAGAATAATTAAAATTGAAAACAGTTGAAATACAACTCAATTAAATTTCAAAATGTCTAATAAGAAATATAATTCACTTCACATAGATTAATAAAATAAAATAAAGGATTATATATATATCGGTCTATATTTATACTTACAACAAACTATTAAGAATACAAGTAAAAATAAATAAATATATATATTGTATACAAAACTTAATATTAAGATTTATGAGTTTAGCTTTTTACAATGTATATATGTATCCACTTTGTCCATAGACCAATAAAAATAAGTAAGTTGGGATAACTTTTAAAGTTTACTAATAACCATATTCCTACTTTCTTACTTTTGGAGTAGATATCTCCCATTTTACTGGTGATGTTTCATATTTATCTCCACTAATTATCTTAGACAGAAACTGGAATGAGATATTTATAATTGCAAAGGCATGAAACCTCAGTTAAACTGCATAATCTTTTATCTGTTTCTAATTTATTATTCTCTGGAGTTATCAATAATTATAGAGATGATTTAATTAATAGTATTTAAAATTAAATCTAGGGTTGTTTATTTTTAATTAAGCTGGATATTTGTTTTATATTGTTAATTTATTTTGTTTAAAAATTGTAAGATTTTTTTAAAATTGAAAAACACTATTTTTCAGTTTTAATTATTTTGTGTTTTCTCTCTGTAATTATAATATATATCATTCACTATCTTACAAGATTCACATTTTAGACAGGATTTCTAATAATAATAACTCCTTTTTTCTCATTTGGCTCTTAGTAGCAATAATGTTTATTAAATGTGTGTGTGTGTTTTGTTTCATTAATCTATGAGTTTGTTAATTCTCATTCTGTAGAAATGAAACTAACGATATTATTATTGAAAATTGGGGAGCAATATTTGTCAGAAAATTACCCCTTTGTATAATATATACAATTATTCGTTTTTAATTTATTGTGCTATTTGAAGTCCATGAATCTTGCCAGAGGATTAGTAAAGACAATTTTCTACAACGTTTACAGGCATTTAATGAACATCACATATATTTTAATCATTAAAGATGTGTTATCCATAGTCCTTTAGAATTGTTATGTCATGGACTAAAACGTTTAATATTGCATAAAAATTAAATAAATGATAGTGTTAAAATTAATTGAAATAGCAATAATGATAATTAAAAACCAATCTAAATTGCTGTGTATAATCTTTATTGAAATAAGAGTATACATATATTGTAGGGGAGATGTTAATTTGCTTTGTATACAACATAAAAATATTAACCATATTATTTAAATGAAATCAATACATTATTGATATTAATATTGTCTAACTTAGGTTTAACAATGAACTTTTTACTCAAAATAAAGACTGAAACCTTCAATATTAATTATGCAGTATACTTTATATATATATATATTTCATTATGACTTTAAGTTTATTTTAAAATAGTTTTTTTTTTGTTTGAGTTAGATAGTCCTAAGTATAATAAGTCTTACTATTTTTTTTTTGTTAATATTTTATATTTAAGTGTATACACATGCAGATAATACTTTGCTACAAACCAGAGATAATTTTATTTATCTGTTTTTTTTTTTCTAGAAATACTTGATTTGTTTCTCTTTGAGAGGAATTTAATCTCTCTCTAAACTGCACAATAATTCGCCTTTTGTTGAACATCTTTTAGGATATTTATTATTTGCTTTAATTATTAGTATTAATGAAAAAAACTGTTTTATAAACATATCCTTATTTTTACCACATATAAATATGGATATCAATTTTGGCTTATTTATAATTTGCTGTGATTTAATTAAAGTGAATTTTAATAAAGCATTGAAATATTATTTATATAATTAACATATATGATCAGCTTATCTTAGGTTTAAAATTAACCATTTTAATATTAAGTAGTAAAAGAAAAACATTAGCATCATTTCATCACTATTTTCATTTAGCATTTTGAGTACCAATGTATCACAAAATCATAAAATATTTGATTATTATTTTTATTTTTATAGAAGAAATGGAGAAGTTACGCACATTAAAATTCAAAATACTGGAGATTTTTATGATTTATACGGTGGGGAAAAATTTGCAACTTTGGCGGAATTGGTGCAGCATTACATGGAAAATCAAGGCCAATTAAGAGAAAGGAATGGTGAAATCATCGAATTAAAGTATCCCTTGAACTGTGCCGATCCCACAACTGAAAGGTATGAATTCATTTAAATAATTTTTTTATCATACAAATTTTGATTATTTATTATAGTGAAGCTGTGATATGCATTTTATTAATATACACAATTTTAATTATATGCTATCCAAGAAACAAAAATTGTAAATAAACAAAAAATAACTCCTTAAATTTAGCCAATTTTTTGAGTCTATATTGGCAGCAACCATTTGTTCACATTGGAGCTCTCTCACTAAATTTAACATGTATTAATTACATTTATTTTCATTCTTTTTTCCACAAAAGTTTGATATAGTACAGTATTTCATTTAATAAAATGTTCTTATCATAATTTAAGGGGATTCATAAAATACTTTCCTTAAGTGATAAAATAATAATAATAATTGAATAGCATACTAAAGTGATAAATCTGGGTATAATCCATGAAGTTTAAGCTCCAGTATCTGTCATTCTACCACCACCAAACAACACAGGCATCAATAAAAAGAAAGTTATTGATTTGTAGTTAGAGAGGAAAAAAAAATCATGTACAGAAATGGACTATATGTTCAAAAGAATGAATCATCTATTAGAAAAGTAATGAAAAAAGAAAATCAGTTACTTTTATTTGTGCTTTTGATATGAATTAAAGTTATATATGTTAAAAAGTAATTTTTTGATAAACATTGAATTTATAGATAAAGGATTAAGAATTGGGAAAACATTTTGTGATATGTATTTTATTGCATATCAGAAAGCCTTAAAGTCTATATGAACAGTCTGATTTTTGATTATATATTTTTAAATTTATCATTAATTCGAAGTTCGTAATTTAAAGTACCTTTGGTCATTTTATTAATGTAGATGGAGACTAAAGTTAAAGTCATTTGCAAACATGAAGATGGGCAAAGTATCATTACCTCTATTGCTTGTGAACATAGCCACGAAATGTACAAATCAATCAACCATTGTCAAAGATATTTCTTGCATTCAAGAATATGCTAAGGATATTGTTTTGATTAAAGCAACAATTATTATTAAAACAATATGAAAAGTCTATTAGTGACTTGTGGAAATTATCAATTTGGATGTGAGATCAGACTCAAAAATGGGTTCTCCAAAGCAAATAGTTAATTTAGGCCAAGACCTAGATTGCAGCTTTTGGAAAGTGAGTTATGCTTCATTGCTTCATGAATCATGTATGGTTCTTAACTTTAAAATTTCTGGAGAAACTGCTAATGGTTATACTGAACCTGCAATCATTCTAAATGATTTTAAAATCACTTACTGTGTTGATGAGACTGGCCTTTTTTTCAGAAAATGCTATCAGTAATGTACATTGGGAAAAAAAGAAGAAAATGATGTCTAAGCACAAAGCTTCCAACTTGAAGTTAATAGTGGTGGTGGTGGTGGGGGGTGGGGGTGGTTTACATGTTCAAGCATAAGCTTTGATTTATCCATGCATATGTAAATCATCATGCCTTAAAAATCTTCATGAAGACCATTCTATCAGTTTATATATCTAATCTGATTAAAAGATATGAATAAGTATCTACATTGTCTGTAATAGTTATAATGCACTATGTGCGGGTATGTATATATGTGTATATTTAGTTGATTGTAAATAAAGCCATTTTATTTAATATAATTAGTCATGTAACATATTAATGAATATACCACTTATTAATCATACTCAAGCAAATTTACATATAAGCATGCATTGGACTTAATAAAATTAATGTATGCTAAAATATTCAGATTAATGCAGAAACTGGACTAATATAAAAATTTCAGATAATTTTGCATAGTGTATGTGCATAAAAGATATTGTCAAGATAACACGCATAAATGGACAATGTTTGCTAAGCATGCATGTAAAGAATTTATATATGCACCGATTGAACATAAATCTACAATTTGAGATCTTTTTTTCTAAGAAGATTAGGTGCTTTTATTTTAGTTTACTTATATAAAAATATTATACTGGACAATCTGCGTCTAATATCCAACAACAGAGAGCGCCATTAGATCTTTAGCCTACATTTTAAATGATATACTCACAAATCTTGTACTTGAGAACAAAGCTAAGTATATATTATATAGTTATTGTATAGTATAATTTTGGTGTTTGTTTCTTGCATATACAATTAATCATCTGAGATCATCGATATAAAGACTGATTAATGTGTATGAAAGTGTAAATTGTGATCAAGAGAGTGTGTTAATTTAAATTTGAAAGATTGAAAAAAAATATTTTTAACAGGCTAGAAAGTAGTTCTTTCGTCATTTTATATATATATAAAACTTATTTTGTTGAGTGTGTGTTAGTTAAAAATATTTATAACAAAGTTGTATGTAAGATTAATTGGTTTTTAGTAAGTTTGCTACTAAAGTTCTTTTTTTAAAATTCAAGAACAGTTATTTATTTTGAGAAAAAAGATAATGTTTTGGAGACCTAAGGTTGGAAAACACATAGTTACAGATTGATCAGTTTTGAAAGAAAGTAAAGTTTTTATCCTTCCATGCAAAGGGGTTTGAAGAATAGAGAGGAAGTATAAAGTCAAATATAGAATAGGTGACTTTAAAGTAAGGAATATGGATTGCATTTATATTCCACAATGCATATATAATCAGCAGAAAGGAACTAGGCTTGTTCTGGTAGAATGTACCATGTGTGATGAGATTTTTCACTTGAAATTTTGAATAAGATTAGGAAGATTGTAACAGATTTATAGTTATACAGATAGTGTGTAAATGTAATGAAAGAGATGAGAAAGTGGAAAGGGAGCAAAATGTAGTTGAAGAAGATGGGACAGAGCATGGTTTTAGTGGAGTGCCAGGAGATATAGGTGGAGAAATTAGTAGTGTGATGGAGATGGTTAGCCAAAGAATAAGTAAGATAGAGGAAGAGGTGAAGGATGTAGAAGCAAAATTAAAATTATTAGAGATGAAGTGTGAGCAGATAAAGGAATTATTGAGTAGGAATGATAAGGAAGAAGTAGATAAGAAGGTCCAGAAGGTAGTAGAAAATGTTATGGATGGAGCAGAGAAAGTAGACTACGAGACAATATTGATAGGAGATTCATTAATTAGAGAATATGGCGATATAATTGCAAGGGAAAATAGAAGTAGGTATTTAAGAGTATATTTGCCTGGAGCTAGAATTAGGGATGTGACAAATAAAGTAAAAAAGCAAGGTAGTAGAGATGTGCATGTTTTGGTAGGCATTAATAATGTGTATGTTTTGGTAGGCATTAATAATTTGTCAGAACTATCAGAGAGAGTAGTGGATCAGTATATAGAATTGATTAGGAATTTGAATAAGATTAAAGGAAGAGTAGGGATAGTTGGACTATTACCAAGATTTGACAAGATGCATTTGTTAGATAGGACATGTTCTATAAATGAGAGATTGAAAAAATTGTGTGAGAGAAATGATGTTATTTTTGTGGATGTGTGGGATTTTTTTATTGGGAAGAGGGAGTTATATAGTAAAGATAGATTGCACTTAGGAAAACAAGGAAGTGAAGTTTTAGGGAGTCTGATTTATAAAGAATATAATTTGGGAAACTTATGAAGGGGGGGAGTGGGGTGAGATTGTAAATTTTACTACTATCAAAAAAAAGAAGAATGGCCGGGATGTAAGAAGTAAGCAAAGCATAGTTGTTTTAGATATAAGTGTAGATGTGGAGAGGGAATGGGTCTGTAAAATTAATGGTAAGCATGTTATTTATAAAGGTAATGGAGAAGAAAGAATCAAAAGAATTTATAAAAGAGTAGTTAGGAAAGAAGAAATTGTTAAAATTGGGTATTTGAATATGCAAGGTGGTAGGAGACCAGAAAAGGGGCTGGAATTAAACAAAGCAATTGAAAATGAAGAGCTTGAAGTATTAGCAGTAGTGGAAACACATCTAAGAGAAGAAGTAGAACCTATTTTGGAAGATTTGGTAGGGTATAAATAGAAAAGAGAAAGAAAAAAGGGGTGGTGGTATAAATGTTATAGCAAAAAAATATTTAAATACTGTTACATGCCAAGAACATTTGTGGTTTGAAATGGGGTTGGGAAAATAAGAATGGATGGTAGTTATAGTTTATATAGCTACTGGAGATAGTCAAAACTATAATGTACTGGAAAAGTAGTATATATGAATGCCTAGTTAAGGATATACAGAGTTTTAAAGAAAAGGGGAAGACAATAATGGTTTAGAAGATATGAATGGGCATATTGAAGAAATTGATGATGTAAATAATAAGAATGGACAACTTTTGAAGAAGTTATGTCAGAGAATGAATTTGAGCATTGGAAATTTATCAAATATTTATGAGGAACAATACACATGGTCTAGAAATAATATATTCCACACAATAGATTATGTATTGGTAGAGAAAGAGGGAATGAATAAAGTACGGAAAATTAAGGTCTTTGATAATGAAGAGAGAGTATTGTGCCGGTCAAAATATGCTTATCCATCTAACACGAGCTGGAACTCACAAAATGTACTTCAAACCCAGTCGAGCCCGAGATTTTGGTCAGGAACCAGCCTGGATTCGAACCCACTCTCCAAGCCCCAGATCAAACACCTAATGGACAACATAACAATGATGGCCCACGAGAATTAATTCTTAATCCGGCCCACTAGCAAATCGGAGAAACAAAAGACTCATGGACTTAAACATCTATATAAACAACTTAAACACTAAAGACATTCCAAAGATAAAATCTAATATAATTAGTTAATAGAGGTTTTACTAATGAAATAGCTATGGGAAATTAGTGAATTGGTTTGATTTAATAATGAGACAGAAACTGATATATGATGAATTACAATATATTTATTGACAATTGTTGTTGGCAAATGCACGCAGGCATTTTATTTATAAAGTAACATTACTCTAGGCCATTTAAACAATAATTGATACGTTGGCTATTATTTAATTGATCCAATATTATTTAATGGAAACAAATAGCCCTACTATATAACTATATCACTACATTAACTTTTACTAGTTATGCCCTTTCATCATCAGTTCGAGTGGCTATTGTTCATGAAATCAAACCAAGTCTGGAGTGAAGCTTAATAATACGTCTTAATTATAATAAATTTATATTAACTATGGACTTTTAAAGTGTCCCAGATAGCTTTAGATCGAACGGGTTTTCAAGAATGCTTCAGATCAATGCCGAAGAGTTGGCTATAACGATTTTACTAATACGCTAGGCACAAGTAAAATATAATAATAAAGTGGCTCTGCGGATGGAAGAATAGTTTTAGGGTTTTTGTGACAAACAACGGTTTACCCAATAACCGGTCGTCATGCTGCAAAAGGGAACCTTTATTTGGTTCATAAGAAGCGGGGGACTTACGTGCTAATCTGGCCCGTAGCTCAGACTTCGCTACTGCACTACCCTATAAGAGAAGATGTGCTGGCAACGCCGTGGCTCCATCTTATATATAAAACAGCACAACGAGAAAAATATTAATAAGTTTCACATCCGCCAAGCCGAAGGATATTATAAATGAAATATCACATATTAAATGAACACAAGTTTATCAGCTTGATCAAAAGAGCCAACTCTTCTGTAGCATGAGAAATATGTATATGCTTCTGACGGGAATATATACAAACTTTACTTTATCCCGTTCAATCTCTTTAGTTATCTATAACTACTAAACTTTTAAAAAGGAGGAAAAGTATATTTAATAAGGGACTTACGAATACTTTACTAAAAAAAATATACTTATGATTGCACTCCAGGCTAGTTTAATCTTTAGTAATATAATAATTAAAGGTTGAAAAGCCACATATAATATTTATATTAATCAATTTATTAAATGACAAAATATGAATTTGGGTTTCGAAACAGCGCACGAAATGACGCTATATAAATAATAATACGAAGATTTTAGATTTATATGTTTAAAAACATATTCTATAATTAAATGAACGCCGTTTCGAAACATAGGCACAACTAATAATAATTAAAAATAAGCAAAGAAAAGCAAAATATAACTGCAGCGATTAAATTATATAGCAAAACATTAATTAACACAGAAATTTACAAAAGTATTTCATATTATAGAATTTAAAGATTAGTTGAAAAACAATTTAGAAAGAAGTTTCGATAATATGGTTAGCTAACCTGTTTTTGAAGAAATCATGATTACTTTTGAAATTCACAGAGCTCTGCTATTTTAAATAATATTATAACAGTTCTGTAGCTGGACTGGATAGATTCGAGCTGGAACGAAGGTGAGTTCTTTGGCAGCTTATGGCATGTTCTTATTCAGTTGCGAGACGATTTAAAATGGTGTTGGAACGACGGCAATTCCCTTTTAGTGGCTTATGACATCTTTTATTTGGTGTAAGCTTGTTGGTTGTTGCTTCGGCATTTGATGGATTGAACTCGGCGTTCCATCACGGGAACGGCAGCAAAATTATGCCTGACTTTCGCCGGACATCATAAAATTAAACGATTTATAACTTGTGATATTAACAGCTCTTCAACAGCAAGATGGAGTATATCTTCCCGCTTAAAATAAGGCCTATTTATATATTCCGACTAAGCTTTAACACCTTTTTGGAATTTCATTAGCCTCGGGACCAATTGACTTTTAATTAAACAAAATAATATAATCCAATTTCTACAACAGATAACGTCTCCGAGGTGTTACATTTAATTACTTAAAATTATTAAAATATATAAATTATATAATTTGATTCAGTTTCATTAATTAAATTCCTTTTTAGGTGTTAAAGAATGTTAAAGCTTAGCAGAAGGAACGGTATTCTGATTTAATGATAAAGTCTTTTGTTGCAAACAAAAATCAATCAGTAAACTAGATGTTACTTTTGACCCGGGGTGCAGTCAGTAATTGATATCCTGTCTACACAAAATTCTCATTTTTAATTACCAACGAATGATTTTTATTTTACTGAAATAAATAACTTTTAACATATTTGTTCTTACAATATTACTTATTTATTAAAAAAAAAAAACAAATTTAAAGAAAATACTTTAGTTTTATTTATATATGTAAAACATTAAATCGGAAAACCATTACATATAATTTAAAGAAAATGTTTTACAGTATCTTTATTTAAACTTAAATATATATATATCATTCCAATGTTTAACTTATCCATCCACATACGAAATAATAGCGAATATAATTAAGAATTGACTGAAAATTAATAAAACATTTTATAATAAATTATGAGCATTTCTCCGCGATAACTTTATCAAACCTGTCTAATTATAGCGTGTTTTCGTATGTAAATGGATGATGCAATTTAAGCGGTCATTATAGCAAAGTTTTCCCGCTCGACTTATATATAACATTTTTACATTTAACATTTTTATATTTAAGATAGGTTCGAAACTAGTTCAGACGAGTAGGTCATTAGGTTGATGGTGAAATGGAAAGAGATTGGAGGTTTCCGTTTCAGTATGTAATAGTGATCGTAATTTTTTTGTAATCGAAATAGTCATGTGATGGAGAATAGAAATAAAAGTAGAAACAATAGTGAAAGATGTGGATGGAGAGTGAATGATAAGAATAAGTTGGAAGAGTATAAAATACAAGTTGAAGAAACCATGGAAGAGTTGGTTGGGGATGCGTATAAGGACTGGTGTGATGAAATAGAAAAAGTGGCAAATAGGCTTTTAGATGAAAATATTCAGAAGAATAAAAGTAATAAAAAAATGAGAGTTAGTAAAAGTGTAAAAGAGAAAAAAAAGCATGCAGAGAATATACGTGTGCTATTAAGAACAAAGAAAGTGAAAAAGATATTAATGCCAAAGGGGAAAAGTACTTAGAAAAGAAGAAGTTAGCTAAAATAGATAATTATAGAGAGAGAAAAGAAGAGATGGGAGTAAAAAATTTTGGAATTACCTTAAAAGGAGAAATGTAGGGGGGAGAGAGATAATATTACTAGATTATGAGGGAATAGAGTAGCTCTAAAGAAGAATTAGAAAGAATCTTGAATAGGTATGTAACAGATACAGAAAAGATCTAAATGGGAAGGATAGAGGGATAGAAAATATGAAAGCATATAGTAATGGGAATATTAGGTTTACAGAAAATGAACTGAATGAGGTAGGGAAGAAATTGAAAAGTGGAAAGGCACGAGGTTTAGATGGATGGGCAGCAGAGATGGTAATGAATTTAGTGCATAGCACAAAAAGTAAAGCTATTATCATGTTTTAATAAGATGGCACAGAAGAGAGTTTTTCCGAGTAGTTGGAGTAATATAAGAGTAAGATTATTATTTAAAAGAAAGAGTAAGGGTCATAGAAATTTAAACAATTATAGACTGATAGCTAACATTAGTTTTATACAAAGTTTTTTCATATATGGTGGCTGGAAGAGTAGCAAAATGGATGGAAGAAAATAATGTAGCGGGGGAAATGCAAGGAGGTTTTAGGTCAGATAGGCATATAGGAGATAGTTTATTTGTAGTAACACAACTTATGGATATGAGTAGAAATTCAGGTAGACAATTATATATGAGTTTTATAGATATAGAGAAGGCATATGATGGAGTAAATAGAAATAGATTATGGATAAGTTTAGCAAATTTGCGAATGGATAAAGCTTTAGTGGATATTATTAAAAAATTATATGAAAATAATTACTATATATATATCAATTAGGGGATGTGAATCAGTTAAAGTTAAAAATGGGGTTGGACTAAGGCAAGAATGCCCTATGTTAATTATTTTGTTTTTGTTGTATTTGAGTGAAATGGAGAGAGCAATGGAAAGGCTAGGAAGAGGGATAGAGATACCATTAATAGGTGGCAAGGGAGTATATATTTTGTCAGGTCTTTTTTTTGTGGATGATGTTTTTTTGTGTGCAGAAAGAAAAGAAGACATGGAAGTTATGCTGAGGACATGCGCAAGGGTGGGTAAAGAGATGGGGATTAAATTTAGTGAAGAAAAATCAAATATAATGATGGTTAATACTGGCGAAAGAGAAGACAAAAGAATTTTTATTGGAGGATATAAAATTTAAGTGTAGTGAATAGATATAGTTATTTGGGAATCATCTTGAGTAATCAGAAAAATTGTTTGGATGAATGGGAGAAAAAAATTGATAAATGAAGCAAAGAAAAGAAAGGGATTGATAAAGAAATTAAGTGTTTTCGTATAATAAATATGATGTAGCTAGAATTGTATGGAAGGGAATGCCAGTAGCAGGGTTAACATATGGGAATGATACGTTATGTGTTAGTAAAGGGGTATTATATTACTTAGAAAAAGTACAAAGTGAAGTAGGAAGACATGCATTGGATGCAGAGGTGTGGACAGTAAAGGAGGCAATGCAAGGAGAAATGGGGTGGTCAAGTTTTTATATAAGAGATGCAAAATGAAAATGTTTGGTAGATTGCAGTTTATGGATAATAAAAGAATAGTCAAAATTGTATTTAATTGGGTTATGAGTAAAAGGCAGGCAACAAAATGGATGAGAAAGGTAAGGTGGTATGCAAAAGATTTGGATAAAGAATTTATATCAGCATACTTGTACAAGAAGTGGAATGATTGTGTTAGAAGGATTGTTGAGTGTTATAGTGGTAAGGAATGGGATAGAAGAATAGATGCTAAAGAATAGGGAGTTGGTGAGATGGAGAACTAGTATGGGCAGTAAAAAGAGTTTAAATATATATAGAAGTAAATGGAACATTGGGTGCGAGTAAATTTATGATAATAGCAAGGAAAGTAGTTTACTGTTTAAGGCCCGAACGTGATCCTTAGCAACAAGGGAATATACACATAAATGGAAAAATATGGTCATTTATTCTGCAAGTTGTGAAAGGAAGGCATAGAAAATATTAGGCATCTGTTGATTCAATGTAAATGCTTGAAGGCAGAAAGGGTACATATAATGAAGTTATGGAAGACAAAATATAAACAAAGTGATTATACAGAAAGTGGGTTATTGGTTTTTATGTTGGGTTTGGGAACAGATAAGAGGGATTTAGATATGAAGACCATGGAGTTGACAAAGATTATGTTGTGGAAATGGGATGGAGCAGATTATGAGAAAACTTAGGGTGGGAAATGGAAAGGGAAGGTAAAATGGCTAACAGATTTCTCTGGTCATAGTTGCTGAGAGATTCCTAACTCCATATAAGGAGAAGTCACAGTGCATCACATCACATTGTTGGAGGATATTAATAAAAGTAGAAGAGATGGGAGTAAAAAATTTTGCAAATACATTAAAAGAAGGAATGTCAGGGAGAGAGAAAGAGTATTACTAGATGATGAGGAAATAGAAGTAGCTCTAGAGAAGAATTAGAGACAATTTTAAACAAGTATGTAATGGATATAGAAAAGACATTAGATGTGAAGGACAGAGTGATAACAAACATGAAAGCATATAGTAATGGAAATATTAGGTTTACAGAAAATGAATTGAATGAGGCAGGGAAGAAATTGAAAACTGCAAAGGCAAGAGATTTAGATGGATAGGCAGCACAGACGTTGATGAATTTAGGAAATAGGGCAAAATTAAACCCATTATCAGATTTTAATAAGATGGCACAGAAGAGATAATTTCCAGATAGTTGGAATAATACAAGAGTAGGGCTGCTATTTAAAGGAAAGGTTAAGGATCATAGAAAGTTAGCAGTAGTGTCAGTGTTATATATAAAGTTTTCACATATATGGTAACGGAAAAGTCACAAAAAAGATGGAAGAAAATAATATAGTGGGAGAAATGCAAGGAGGTTTTCAATCGGGTAGACATAAAGGAGGTAGTTTATTTGTATTTATACAACTTATAGATATGAGTAGAAATACAGGTAGACAGTTATATATAGTTTTTATATATAGAGAAAAGACATATGATAGAGCAAATAGGAATAAATTATGGGTAAGTTTAGTAAATTTGGGAATGGATGGAGCTTTTGTGAATCTTAAGAGATTGTATGAAAATAATTAATATACGTATCAATTAGAAAATAAAGAATCGGTTAAAGTTAAAGATGGGTGAGACTGAGGCAAGGATGACTATGTTATCTATTTTGTTTTTGTGATTTGAGAGAAATAGAGAGAGTAATAGAAAGACTAGGAAGAGAGTTAGAGATACCATTAAAAGATAGCAAAGGAGTATATACATTATCAGGTCTTTTATTTGCAAATGATGTCTTCTTGTGCACAGAAAGTAGGGAAGATATGGAACTTATGTTGAAGATATGTACAAGAATAGTTAAAGAGATGAGGATTAAATTTAGTGAAGAAAAATCAAAAGTAATTATGATAAATACTGGGGAAAGAGAAGAGAAATTTATATTTGGGGATATAAAGTTAAGTGTGGTGATTAGGTGTAACTATTTGGGAATTGTCTTAAATAACCAGAGAAATTGCTGATAAGTTGGAGAAAAAAATTGATAAACAAAACAAAGAAAAGAAAGGGACTGATAAAGAAATTGACAGTATTTTCATATAATAAATATGATGTAGCTAGAATTGTATGGAAGGGAGTGGCAGTAGCAGGGTTAACATATGTTAAAAATGTCTTATGTGTTAGTAAAGGAGCATTAGATTATTTAGAAAAAGTACAAAGAGAAGAAGGAAGACATGCATTAGATGCAGATATGTGGATGGCAAAGGAGGCAATTCAAGGAAAAATGGGATAATCAAGTTTTTATATGAGAGATGCAAAAAGCAAAATTAAAATGTTCAGTAGATTGCAATTTATGGATAATAAGAGAATAGCCAAAATAGTATTTAATTGGGTTATAAGTAAAGGACAGGCAACAAGATGGTTGAGAAAGGTAGTATGGTATGCAGAAGATTTGGATAAAGAATTTGTCAGTATACTTATATAAAAGGTGACATGATTGTATTAGGAGAATTGTTGAGGGTTATAGTAACAAGGAATGGGATAGAAGAATAGATGCATTAATAAAAAATAAAAAGTTGGAGAGATGGAGAACTAGTATGGAGAGTAAAAAGAGTTTAAATATATATAGAAGTAAACAATATTGGGTTTGAGTTAATTTATGATAATAGCAAGGAAAGTAGTTTACTGTTTGAGGCTCGAACTAGATCTTTAGCAACAAGGGAATATACACATAAATGGAAAAACTTGGGTGATTTAGTCTGCAAGTTATGTAAGAAAGACATCTATTAATTGAATGTAAAAGCCTGCAAGCAGAAAGGATACAAATAATGAAGTTGTGCGGGTCTAAATATAAACAATTTGAATATACAGAAAGTGAGTTCTTGGTTTTATGCTGGGTTTGGGGAAAGATAAGGGGGATTTAGATATAAAGGCCATGGAATTGATAAAGATTATGTTATGGAAATAGGATGGACAGGATAGAGAAGAATATGGGAAAATCTTAGTGGGGGGGAGAATGGAAAGAGAAGGTAAGGTGGCTAACAGGTTTCTCTAGGCATAGTAGCAGAGATATTCCTGACTCACAATGCATCATATCACATCACTGTTTATAATTTGTTAATGAGGATATTCATTACCAGTTCCTACCACTGCTATCACATTATATATAATTATTATTGCCACTAGATTAGGGAGAGTAGAGATTTTTTACAAAATAAACAATTGGCAAGGCAGACATCACTAAACAAAATGCCAGAAAAATTTAACAATTAACAACAATATTTATTAACAATTACATAACAAGCTTACATTAATGGTAATGTTTAAATACTGGAGATATAATAAATTTATGGCTTAAATGACTATTATTCCTTTTAAAGTAACTAAGTAATGTTTTTGACATCTGATAGTTTATTATATTATTCTACTCAGTGTTAATCTTAATAATAATTCAATTTTGCAGGGACTTACCAACTTCTAGATGTGCTCCTATATATATATTTATTATAATATTAATACAATCAAAAATTGGCGGGTTTAATTACTAGACCTGCTCACACATGCTGACATTACTAAACAAACTTCATATGCGATGCACAGGATCTTAACAAGAAAAGAAATGTATGAATAGCAATAATCAATAGGGCTATATGGGAAGATTTAAGGCATTTTACCCAATGCAAAATAACCCAATAAGGATGGCAGACTTCAAGCAATACATAAACCACAGATTTGAACACACTAACATCTAAAAAATAAGCATTAGAAGGAAATGTCATATAACTGATGCAAAATATCAAATCTACCTATATATAGTGGTAAGCAGAGGAATAAATCAAAACAGCCAAACATCTAAATAAAACTTTGCATGGTATATATAAGGGATCATTTTATATATGCATGCACACATAAGCATACTATCTCTTTCTTTCAAAAAAAAAAATACTAACAAATTAAATAATTCAACAATTTATATATAAAAAGCATATACACCCATTTATAGATCAAGTATAAATAGTAATGAATATTTTAAGTGTTTCAAGGCATTATTAATTATATCAAACTAGGTACTATAAAATAATAAAAAGAAATCAATATAGATTTTTTTTTTTCAACTTACACAAACTTGCTTCATGTTTCTTTTAAAATTTTTATGAGGGAAAAAACAATTAAGTTTAGAAAAACTATTAAGGCCTATTGAAATTAATTATCAACTGCCAATTACAAAAGAGTTTTAAATAAAACATTACTGAGTAATAATACTAAAATAATTTATATGAAAGATATAAAAAGAAAGAAAAAATTATAAAAATCCGTAAAAACAGGAATATTAATTTACACCCTTATGTATATTGTTGGCTTACTGTTTACATCAAAAGAATAGTTCATGCAAAGGTTTTACCTTAAATGCATAGTGATGTGGGTATGAGGCTATTACTTTCAGTACAGATGGAGTATATAAATGCATATGTATGCATACATGTCCTTGTTCAGATATTGAAGTTTGTCTCAGAACTGCTTCATTGGTAAGGAGAAATACATCTCTTCTACCGTCTCTTCAATGGTAGTAGCTGAATTGGCTGATGTTGGTCAGTTATCAGACCAGTTTAACATGCTATGGCTGTAGGTTCATGCTGGAGAGTGGAGTTCGTTTCTGGTGCTTTAGCATCACATATTTTTAAACACAATGGAACAAGTTCTGTGTTCATTATCAAGCCAGGCGCAGGTAAATACAGCAGATTCACTGTTGAAACTATACTGGCTCAAAATGCAGAATGAGTTAAGTAAATAGAATTCAATACTGGATCAGGAATGAGCAAGCCGAAAGTCAGTGGTAAATATGCAGAATAAAATATAAGTATTAGCTAGTTTTTTTATAAACCTCAAGTTTATGGTTTTTTCCACTCAAGAATTTCAGGAATTTTTACTAATTAGTAAGCCCAGTGATTAATAATTTTGAACCAAGATAAGCCAGCATTTTTAATTAAGAAATTCACCAAATTTATAATTACATTAGAATCTGAAATTTTAAAGATAGCACCTGAAGTCAGAATAATATTTAATGAAGGAAAAAATAGATTTTGTTAAAAGTTTAATATAATGGATGGATTAATAATTGATAAAGGTTTTTTACGATTAAGCATTGTTTCTAAAATATAATAAAAAAAATCTTTACAAATTGATAACAAACTTGACCACAAAGTTCACATTAAAAAAAATTTTTTTTTACAATTCAATAAACCGAGCCGACATTATAAACATATTTTTTTAATGTGTGCACATATATATATAAAACACTGCATCTAATAAATAACACAACTTAAAACTGTGCCAACATACAACTTTGCACTTAAAATAAATGTCGGCATGGTAAGCTCCATTTTAATATGTATTATTTTGTTTAAAATGAATAAACTTGTGTTTAAGTTTTATTTGCTTTAATGTTTATTTATTCTAAATTTATTGATGCGACCTGGATAGAGTATATCTAGAGAGTGCAGCAGATTAACACAGTTGACAATAGAAGAATCTTTAAAGAAGTATACCAGCACATCAATTAGAAAGTCAAAAAGAACTCTTAACCTTCATTGTTATCTTTAAAAAGAATATTATGGCTGAACTTCTATATGAAAAATGGCATTAAAGAATAATTCTATAACTGCATTTGATGTAAATAATGCAGCAGGTTGGTACCTTTATGCAGAACATTTAGGGAGATATGTGTTAATGAATAGCATGTACGATGACAAGTTAAACGAAGCAAAGCTTATGCAGGATTGGCAAGGAAAGAGATCCTGCAAGTGAACTGACTCTTTGAATTGAAATCTCCCAAAGGAGTACCAAATCTGGAATTAAAAGACAAATTGAGCATGTATTTTAAACCTGTGACATTGAAATTGGTGGTATGCTTAAGATTTAGAAATGGGAGTCAAGCACTATGCGAGAAATAGCAAGATTACGACACAGTTTTAAAAACATTAGCTGAAAAGTAACATTAATGCTAAGCTAGATGACATGCTTCTTGATGAACTCTTATGGAGAATGACCAGCAATAAGCTAAGACAAGTTTTTCTGAATGAGCTGGAATTGATGTATAAACATGCAGTTGAGAAAGGCATAGCCCATGAATTAGTTGTGGAAAACATTGCGGAATTTTAAAACATTAGAGTTGCGTCAATATTTTCAATGGTGGTAAACAAAACAGAAGTTGAAACTTCAAACTGTTGAAGTCCAAATGGGTCTTGTGAATATTATTGTTGTGAAGAAAAAGGTCATTTGAAGAAAAGTTGCTGATTTAAAAATGAAAGATGTCATGCTTGCGGCATAACTGGACAGTTATTATATGCTTGTTGCAATAAAGACAAAAGTAGTAAAATGGGTTTACATTCTGACTCTAAATCATGGGGAGAAAGGGTCAAGAAAAAACTGACATTAAAAAATAAATGAAGTGGATAACAATCATATTTTACTGGATGTACATATATACGAGCAAAAAATTATTTCGAAGATAGATAGCAGTGAAGGATTGTTATTAATATCAGACAATGATTGGACATAAGTAGTTTGGAAGTGTAAAAAGAATGTTACACTTGAGAAAACTCATATGTCGAAAAGTTATTATTTAATATTTATTATAAAATATGACACTATTTTATCCCATTATAATTGATTGTGCCATATCTTACAACAATATTAATTTCATTATGATTCAACATGTTTAACAAATTTAAATTTATTTTTTGTAGAAATTTAAGAATAAATGGTCCACTCTATACTTTAGTTTCCTAAACATAGTATGTTAGATTTGTTAAATTATTTCTCGGCCAAATGGAGCTTGGTCATCTTAGCTCTGTACAAAGTTAGTTAATTTATTTATATATGTTTGCATAACTAATTATTTTATTTATGTGCTACTTTATAAATGTATAATTGGTAGTCAGATTTATGTATTTATTATTATTACAAAATAGCAGGATAAATTTTATAAGATCCTTTAAAAAAGATTAGCTGGAAACACTAGGGAAAAGAATGAATTACTACAATCAGCAAGAATTTTAGTTCCCAGAACTGAACAAATTAATTCATTTTACTATTTAATTCCAAAACCTTTAGATGAAAAAAATTCAATGTTATATAGCTTACTGAAACAAATTGATTTTAAAGTCTAAAGGAAGTGAATATGATAATTTATTATTTTGATGGAGAAAATAGTTAATGTCTTAGAAATGAGGATTAAAACTATTCTAAGGATATAATGATTATATATTGGTATTCATGCTAACCAGAAAATATGATTCTAAAAGAAGTAGAAATCAAATATGAAGAGTTTAAAAAAGAAATTTAAAATAAAGTCAAAAATACAATAGTTGTATAATATTAATAATGGGAATTAAAATACTATGATAGATAAAGGAAGGGAAGATAAAAAGTGTTGGAGATTATGGATTACTAAGGTTAAAAATTGAAAGATTGATAGATTTTTGTAGAGAGAATTACATGGCAATAATTAGTATATAGTGTAAAATCTACAAGAGGAGGATTGTCATATATAATATTTCAGGTAATAAATACAGTCATTATATATTAATTCAAAATAAATTTAGTGCCAATGTTAACAAAGCATGTATACACCCGAAAGGTGATATTCAAATCACAATTTAGTAATAGTAGAATTGAAGCTAAATTTTATGATGATGGAAAAAAAAAAAAAAGGCCATTGATAATTAAAGAGGGACTTAAGAAAAAAATAATTTTTTTCAAAATTTTTTTATGGATAGAAATAATGCAAGATGAATGACACAGTTAATTCAAATGAAGTACAAAAAATGTTCAAGAAAAATTTAAAGGAAATCATAATAGAAAAATTTTGAGAAAGTAAAAGAATAATAAAAAAACAAGCTTGGATTAATAATAAAGATAAATATCAAAGTGTTAAAGAAGATGGGAAATTTTGTGGAAATAAGTAGAAGCATGTATAACTAATTTTAATAGTGAATTGAAAGATAAAGTTAAATTATTTTGATTAGAAAAGTAATGTAATGAAGTAAATGAATTATATATATGTACAAAGGTTAAATGCTTAATTTATAGTAGAATAAAACATTTGGAAGAAGAAAGCAAGTTCATAGAAATAAGCTAATTGAAAGGGGTGAGGGCATTGTATGGGAGCTCAGGTAATGCACCAAATTCAAAATGATAGGCTAAACACATTAATTCCATTCAATTGACCAAATTGAAAATTTTTTAAAATTTTTTTCTCAGCTCTTGAGTTTATCATTATCACTCAATACTATACCAGATTTATACAAGGCAATTAAACAATAATTAATGAGTTGGTCTTGAAAAGATAAATGTATTGAAAGAATATCAAAAATATATGTGATTTATTGATAGGAATAATAAAATTTGTGCTGTTTTAATAGGAAAGTGAAATAAAAACAATTAAAATAAATTCTATTATGATAGAAAATAACTATAGTTGAATCATTGAAAACTTCAGTGAAGTGAGTAAAGTTTGAGAAAATAATTATTTGTAATATAATTTATGGTGGAAGATGACAAGTAGATTTTCGTTTATTAGTTACAGTTCTTTTAAAGAAAAGATTTGATGCAATAAACACTAATGATTACAACAAACAATAATCTCACATGTATCTAATATTATTGAGAGATATATAAAAAAAGGGAATGAAAGTTAATATTTCTTCTATTTATCTTGAAAAGGATTTAAGAAAGTAAATTAGACTATTTTGTTGTTATTGTTGTTTTTGAAGAAAAAGAAAAGTATAGATAGATTGGAAGAAGATATAACTATTAGAAAAATGGTATTTGAATCATAAATATTTGTAAGATTAATTAATATTCATATAGAAGAAAAAGATATATAAAAAGAGATACAATACAGATGTTGCCAGCCCCTGTTTTAATATTTATTGAAATGAATTTTAAAGTAAGAATTGTTTTGATGAGAATGGAGTTAGCAGTGAATGCAAGAAATCATTGAGTCTGTTTTTCTGATGATATGACAGTTTTGTAGATATTGAGAATCAGTTTAAAACAATTTAAAATCTAAAGTAATGGTCAAATGATAAAACTTGTTAAAGGGTAGAAAGTTAGTGAACAGATTAATGTATTTAAATATTTGTTTATCTAATACTGCAAATAACGAGGAAGATTTTAATATGAAAATTGAAATGGACAAATATTTACGCAAAAGCCTGTCAGATGTGTATGTTTTTATGGGTATTTTGAGATGTGAATGGAAAATATAATTTGATTTATAGTGTGTATGTATTGAAGAGTGCAAGTGAAAAAAGATTATTTTTTAAAGAAATTATGAAGCATTTGGCATATAACTAAAGATGGAAGAATTATGAATGACACATAGGATCTAAAAACTGTAGAAGATACGAGAGATGAAAAAGAAAAAAAAATGTTTGAATGAAAGATTAGCTATGGTTATTTGAGAAGTAGAATAAAGTAAACATTTTTGCAATTAATTAATAAATAATAATTAAATGATTTATTCCTCTAGAAGTGATTGTGCAGCATCATGATCCATGGACCTTAAGCTCTAGAATCGGTCATTCTATTACTGATAATGATAATGGAATATTTGCTTCCACCTTTATAATATAACTACAACATAATTGAAACATGTTTGCTTTCAGTTTTAGATCTGATATCTGAGCAGTATCAGAAACAATTTGGAACTCATAATCTTTTTATAGATTAAGTGCTAAGCATGAAATCATGGTAACTATGATTAATCAAAAAAATATAAATGTAACCATTTAAAGATAATTCCAAACAACTATTAATTACTAGAGTTTACACCAGATGGCATTATTGTGTGGAAAAAAATTGCTTCTGTTTTAATTAAAGATAACTTTCTTGGCTATTATTAACAAGTGATATTTATAATGTTAATAAAAAGATGTGTATATAAATGTTTTGGCATACATGCTTTTATATAACAAGTTTTTTTAAAAAAATAGTCTTAAAAGATGTTTATATATTACTTATATAATTAATATTTTACTGATACATCTTTTATTAGAGTCAAGATGGAAGAAATTAATTTCTTGTGTATGTTTGTATATATGTATATGAAAGTATATATTATTTTTATTTTTCATCTTTATATTCTAGTCTAAAGCTCTTAGTTATTGATCTATTAATTAGTCATAATATGACTATTATAAGTTTACATTTAAATATGTTTAGGTATTTGCACAGATATCATTAAAATTTTATCCCCATTCCCCCTTCATTTTTTTTTGTATTACAAATTGTATATTCAATCTCCTTGAAATCCTGTATTTGTCAAGCTATTTAAATATTTATAATCATCAAAATTTTTTTTATTCATTTATAAATAAAAATAAAAGAATTACTCATACAATATAATTAAACATATGCAAATTTTTTATATAGTTTTTAAAATCTTTAATAAATTTAGAATGATACTCACTGCTATATAATATAAACAACCTGTTACTTTCATATGATGTTTGAACAACAGCAGAGTTTTGTCAGACATGCTATAATTTCAAATACAGGTTATATTTTATTTTTAAAGGGTGAAGATGTTTTATATTCATCACAATTTGTAAATTGCATTTAAACCTTTCATTTTTACTATTAAACAGTTACCATATAAATTAGAGAAATAACTAGTGTCAATGGTTAAGCAAAACTCAAATGCCATAATAATGCAATCTTATTCCTTTATTGATTATACTTTTCATATTGAAATCTGTTATAAATTTTATCACTACTTTAATAGATCTTCATCATTAAGATTTTTCTTTTTGATTATTAATTATTTTTTTGTCTTTGTTTTTATTTATTTGTTTAGGTTTATTCATTTAAAATCTGATTAATAATGTTTATATTCATTGAATCTATGTAGATTGATATTTGCAAAAGTTGATCACAATTATATTTACTAAAATTATTTTAAACTACACTGAAGAAAACATTAATTCAGATATAGTTTGATGAATTCCATAGTTAAAGGTTTTTAGATCAAAGGTTAATCTGTCATTTTGATACTTAAAAGTTACATGACTTCCTGAGCAGTAATCATTTGATTATTGTTTATTGAAAGAACATTTTATATATAGGAGAATGCTATTCTTATGATTATTAAAAATTAATGACAAGAACATGTATGTTTAAATATTGTGATTTGTTTAAAAACATTTAACACATTATAATATATATTTCTTAAAAAAAGGAGGGGGGGGGATAATTATTTTTAAAAAATATTTTTATTTTTACAACCATGGATTCAATTATATGTATAAATATGTATATGGAATAATTTATTTTATTTATTTATATTTAGATGGTTTCATGGACATTTGTCGGGCAAAGAAGCTGAACGTTTGATATTAGAAAAAGGTAAAAATGGTAGTTTTCTTGTTCGAGAGAGTCAAAGCAAACCTGGTGACTTTGTTCTTTCTGTTCGGACGGATGATAAAGTAACTCATGTAATGATTAGGTTTCAGGTAATTAATAATTTAGATAAGATATTTTTGATTTGTAAATTTTTAAGTATTAAAAGTAGTTAGCAATAATTCTCATAAGGTTTTTGGTTTCAGTATAATAATATTTGAAGTGTATCATTTTAAATACATGTTCTTTACGCATTGTATTGCTAAAGATGTCAGGATCTTTCATTAACAAAAAAAAATGGATACAATGGAAAAAAAAGCTGCTTATTACTATGAATCTAACATTAAAATCTATTTTACAAGCAGCCCAAAAAGAAAGATTTCAGAAGGTTACTAATATTTTTCCATTATTGTTAAATGATTTTTTGAAATTCAGTTTAAAATTTATTTTTAAATTTTTGAAAATGACATGGTTTAATATTAAAGGAAATTTTCCTTTTATTGACAAAAGCCAATAACCAGAAACTAATTTGGGGTTCTGATTGGCATTTCTATATGGTATCTATTGTTTACTCATGTTTACATTGAATAGAAAGATGCAAAATGGTTTACTATTTTAGTTTAGATTTTACTTCTAGATTAGGAGACTCACATAATATTTAGTTTGATATTATATAGAATGTTGTAAATGAAATATTATTTTTAATTTAGATTTTAGTTTTATACCACGAAAATCAAGTGATGCTTAGATTGTTTAATAACGACTGTGTCATTAAAGAACCTAAATAGTCAAACAGATAGTGTCATTCTGAAAGAATACTATTCCTTGACTATTAGAGGTTAATGTGTTGAAAGCATTTAATAAAATCTTTTGTAACTAAACTAATTTTCCAGATTAATATTCAATCTTATAGACATATGATTCTTAGTTGAAAATTCTAAATTATTATATTTGAAAGTATTGATTTACCAAAACATATATAATTTCCGTCCTTTAAACAGGAAATTTTTTTGCTCAGCTGTGAATACCAAATGGTTGTTTTTTATTTTCATTGATCTACATTTTGATTAACCTCTTTCTGATATTATGGCACTTGTGTTGAAAATTATTTTGAATCATATTTGATTTTGAATAGGTGTATCTGTTAAAATTATAGTTTTTTTGATATATATATTTCCTGTTTTTAATAAATTATGCACCTTCTACAAAGCTAGTACTATTTTCTTTGTAGCTTCATTTTTTGAAATTCTAATTTTTAAATTTTCAGGGTATAATAATTCTTCTGGATTCCATCACAATTGAAATATTTTGTTGCATAGGTAGAGAGTTCAGCATATTAATACTGTGCAGTTTTTAATGTATTATTTTTATTTAAATTAATATATCTATTATATTTTACCAGTTAATTAAAGTTCTTACATACTTCATCATTTTGCATCTTATGTAAGATTAATTGGTTGAAAAACATAACTTTTTTCTTTGCTGTCACATTTTTTTTTTGCATGTTAGAACTTTTTTAAATTCTCTCGGTATGTAATGAATTTAAGGGCATCAGGAGATAAAATTAATTTCAATTTTACTTTCATGTTTTTCTTTTCCATTTTATTATTTTCCTAATATTGATTATCTTATTTTAATATCAGAAATATATGTTGAATTAATAAGGTTTATGTATCCTTTTTAACTGTCTTAGTTATTCTTACAAAATGGCTCGGGCTGAGAATAATTCAAAATTTTGTTTGTCAAATTTACAAAAAAGAAAAAAAACTACTTATTTTTTTAAATTATAATAAACAAAAATAGAGCATTTGTTGTCATAATTTAAACTATGTATTGTGGTATAATCAATGCTAACTATTTAAGTTTATTATTTTAATTTACTGATTGATGTTTGGTTCATTAACAAATGTAACTATTATACAAATCTGTAAGTGTTCAACATGCTAATATAAAATTTTATTTTAAATTTATAATAGATATAAAATTGTATAATTTGTTTATGAACATGACATTTTTTTTTTTGTAATTAAACTTGTTTTGACATAAAATAGAATAGACATTTTTTATTACGAATGACAAATTTAATTTTTTGCATAATTTTATATTTTGCCTGAACCATTGGCTGGGTCTATATCCTATAACATTAAAAATTTAATCATGATAGACTGACAAGCTGTTTGTGAAGATTGTCCATATTATTTAAATATATCCAATAAATTAATTAATATTTAATTTCATCCTATTTATTTTATATTATATTTACTTTAACTAAGATATTTATTAAAATTAATAATAATTCTGGTTTAGATCATTATTTGTTTTCTCAAATTAAAAGAGAACTGGATGATATATTGAATCGAGTTTTAAAAAAAGAAATATAATAGATGTTCTGAGTTATGTTTACTTTAATATGTAGCAACAAGAGAAGTCAAATCAAAATGAATTACAAATTATATAAAAATGAAGGCAACTAAAGATTAGAGCAGAAAGTAATCGGAAAAATATTTAAAAATTTGGAAAATTTACTGAATGGATTTTCAAAATGAAAAATTATAGATTTTTTTTTTTGTAAATATATTGTTCAAGATTAACATTACTTTAATGTGTTCACATATATCACACTGAAATTACTCAATAGTGAAATGACAAATGACTAGAAGATAGAATGGTAAAATTACTAAAAGTCAACTGATCAAAACTGTAGTTATCGAAAAGGATTATTTTAAAGTACTTAGCAATGATATATGCCCTATTTTTAATTTATTCATAACATTAAAAGATATAAATATTTTATGTTTTAATGGTAAATGTAATATTTTATATTTTTTGAAGTATCATTTTTTAAAATTATCAGTGTAAATCATTTCATGTTTTATTTTTTTAATTTATTTTATTAAACATCTATAACAGTAAACATTAAAAAGTATTAAGTAAAAATACATACTGTATAGTATTTATTTTTTTTAAAAAAGTGTAAGTTAAATTACTCTTACATATTTTAATGACTTAGAAATTTTTTTTTTATTGTTAATATTTTTTCAAATTTTTAAATCAAAATAACAGAAGTAAATATTATTTAAATATTACATTTAATTTTAATGATGCATATTGTATAGCATTTTATTTTTGATAGAGTTTAATTGTTCATTGTTATGAATTTACTTATTATAATGATGATATATGCAGTTTATTCTGATGTCTTAATAATAATAATAATAATAATAAAAACTTAAGAAAAATGCATAAAAAATATTTATCACAGAATAATCATCAAAATCATTAATATTTTAATGCTTTTATACAGATAATTTATAATAGCATTAATATAAAATAATATCACAAAGATAATTCTATTTAAACATTATATTGTAATAATAATGTCATGGTAATGAAAAAATAAGCATTTTTATAAACACACGCTTTATACACTTATGTAGAGACTATACAAACATATATATGTGTTTTTAAAAATAAATTTTGAACAATACTTAAGATTGTTTGCACATACATTAGTATCATCTTTTTTTTCCACTTATGGTTTCTTTCATTTTAAGCAAGATTTTACAAAAAGCATGTACTCAATTTGATTATTGATTTTTTTTTTTCTTTTCATAATGCCAGAAATATACTTTTATTTGTTATGATATTTAATCTTCATCTGTAAATAACACATTAATCTTAATGCCTTCTCTTAGAATTGAAATGTTTAACTAGTGTCATTCAATTCTTGATGAAAGATGGACTAACACTAATAGTATTTCTCAGATAGTCATGCTTTTATCAAGAAAGTATGAAAATGTGTTAGTTATCTTTAAACTTATAGTATTTAGTGTTTTGACATATTCAATAAATTCAACCCTGAAACATCTCAAAGTTGAGATAGATATTTGTTAAAGTTTTTTTTTAATAAAATAAATACAATCAATGTTTTTGTTATATTGATTTATAAATTCAAACTCTAAAAAATCTCAAAGGTAGGGAAAAAGTATGAGATGATGTTTTTTTTTTATTTATTTTATACAAAAACAAAATAGATCTATTTACTGATCAGTTTTGAATGACTAGTTCAAAATTGGTCAGTAAATATGCATCTAGATATTCACTGTTAAAAGATAAATATGTTTCACATATTTTCCTTTCTTGATATTTTTTAGAGTTTGAGATTCTTAATTAAAACAATAAAACTTGTCCATGTTATTTTATTAGGGGCAAAAATTTCAATAAATATCTATTTCAACTTTTTACATTTTTTTGAGATTTTTTAGGGGTCAAATTTATTATTAATTAGTAAAACAAAATTTTGTAGATGTAACGTATGTTTGATATTAATTCTATACTTCATCTTTTAGCAGGAAATGATGTTTGCAGAACTATTCTAACTTAGGGATAATGTGTTAAGATTAATGGATATTATTTTGTATTATTAAAAATAATTATAACAATAATGCAACATATCCAAAAGGAAGAAAAACAATATCAGAAAAGAAACTAATAATTGTTGTAAACTATTAAGAAAACAAATCTGCAATAGACTATTTTTGTAGTATTGCACACTGTTTATCTTTGTAAATGTATATATTTTTTTAAGATTTTATACATAGCATAAAATTTATGTTATGTGTATTGTTTATTCATTAGTAATACAATATTGGTTTTTAAATGTAATTGATTACTTTTGGGGCATTAAGTTATTCATATTAGTAAATATAAAACTTCTATGTTATATATAGAGTTCGCAATACAAAGTCTTAAGCTTTGAGAATACCCTCAACCCCAAACTGGTTTCTGCATCTAGCATCATCAGTGAGGTTTTAGGATATTCATTAGATTAAAAATACTAGAACTAGCCCAGCACTTTATCTAATGTATAACTATTGAGAAGAAAATCTGAAACTTTCAGACATCTATATGTTTAAAAATCCAGCTATCTAATTCAAATAGCCATATGGGACTGAACTAAGTTCAGATACACCATATATTAATAGCTCTAGCAATATAAAATCTCCAAAGCCTTAGTAGCAAAAAATAAATTGATAAAAAATCAAGTCAGATGTCACATGACCTAATTTTAATAAAGCTCTTGTTTACAAATGTTGTATGTATATATATATTTGTATGTAGGTATACATACTTTTATATTGCATTATATTTTTATAATATATATAACTGATAATAATTTTGTATTTAGAAATTAAATATTATACAGAGTATTTATTTAAAAAATTAAATATTAATTGAAGTTAAATTGTATGGAAAATTCTAGTCAAATAATTATTTATTTTTTTGCGTTTCTGTCTGTCAAATGATAATATAAATGGTAGGTGTTAATAAATGTAAAACGCTTTCTTAGTTTAAAATAATAAAATATTATTATATTTATTCACTTTAAATAGAGGGGATTAATAAATGTAAAACACTTTCTTAGTTTAAAAAGATAAAATATTATATTTAGTCACTTCTTAAGTGCAGAGTGAGGTAACGATCTATTGGCAATCAAGAATGTGTTCATGAGGAGAAATTCGCCTCCTGATATGTAAAAGCAAATTTAGATTAACTCTGTATGCCCACCTTGGTTTAAGTTATTATTTGAAAACTTTTTGGGCAAAAATCATTAGGGTTGTAGATAATTTGTGTAAAATGATTTTTTGAGCCTATAAGTTCATTCTTTATTTTTTTGTTAGTTAATAATTAATCATTGTGGCTAAATAGTTATATTCTTGATAAGACCTTTGTTACATTTTATAATCTGTACTAAATAATTTATGATCTTATACTTATTTTTCTATCTATCTTTTGATGGATGTGCATCTATTTTTGTAAATATCTGTTTAATAAAAATTATAACAAGTTATTTTTTAAAAAAATTAATCAAGTTCTTTGTTGTTTTTTTTTAATTGATAGTTAGTATTTATTGCTGTTTTTTTCTGTAATTAACATATTGGGCATGAATATATACTTACATCAGAGAATCACCTCCATTATTGCTGAAGAGACATTACAACCTGGCATAGCCAATTACAGGATTGAATTCATATCCTATTATTAACAACTTAATACAATCTATGACACGATTTTAACCTTAATAATGATAATAGCAAAAAATTTTAATTTTGCTAAGTAAAACTAGCAGTATTTAATTTAAAATGTCACAAGCTATTATTAGCAAATTTAACATTGAAGACCCAGCTAGTTTGGTCTTTCTCATGCAATATGTAGAAAAATACTTTCTTATGAATAAAGTTAAAGAAATTAAAATTAAAGTAGCAACAATATTGTATTTCACTGGTCAAAGAGTAATTGAAATTATTAATTGTTTATGTTGAGCTGTTAATTTAAAACTTTTTCTTACAAAATAATAATTTCTAAGTTGGATGAGTATTTCAACCCTTTACCCTCAAAACATATAGCTCAATTGTTGTTTGAAACCAGATTAAGACTTGATAAAAATAAGCAAGCAGATGCCAAAAAAAGGAATAATAGAGCACCAAATGCCTAAACCAAACTAAAAAAAAAAAAACAACAAGCAAAGCCATGGAAGAAGAAGAAACTGCAGGTCTAGCAGATATTTTTTCCAAGAGTTATACTCATAAAAGCCAAAGAAAATCCCAGATTCTAGAATATTTAAAAGTCTATGTAAGCAGAGTTTCTACGAAATAGGGGAGAGGAGAGAGATTGCTATATATATGGATGGTTAAAGAGTTGGAGGGTGAATAAGATTGAAGCCTGTCCATTAAAGTTTGAGGATTTGCTATCTTAATATAAGCTGAGCAGTGATTATATATATGTGTGAGAGATATTGATCTGACCAACTGATGAGTGCTGATTCAGCACAAAATACCTATATTGAAGATTGTTTATCTTTTTCACATGCATGTGGTCATGTGTATTGGTTCTATAAGATGGAGTGGATGGTTGTAGGGAACTTGAAGTCTGAGTTCAAATCCCTTCTAATTACATTAAGTTCAGTATAGATGAGATACTTGTATTTAAACATTATATAAGTATGTATGTATGTACATATATATTATACAAGCAAAAATATGCATGTGTATTTTTGTATTGCAATATATTTTTTGTAATATATATATATAACTGATAATTTTGTAAAACTGTAGATTTAGAATTTATTTAGAAATTAAATATTATTTAAAGTTAAATTATGTGGAAAATTCCAGTCAAATAATTATATAGTTTTGCATTTCTGTTTGTCAAAAGGCTAATATAAGTAGAGAGGCATAATAAATGTAAAACACTTTTTTAATGTAAAAAAAAAAAAGTATTATATTTACTAACTTTTTAATTACAGAGTAAGAAATTTGTCTATTGGCAATCAAGAATGTGTTCTTGAGGAGAAATTCATCTTCTGACGTGTAAAAGCAAATTTAGAGAAACTTTGTATAGGACATCCTGATATAAATTATTGTTTTGAAAAGCCTTTGGACAAAAATCTCTAGGGTTGTAGATAATTCATGTAAAATGATTTCTTTGAGCCTACGAGTTCATTTTTCAACACTAGGAACAAAGTATGCTAAATTAGTGTCTGCTAGTTAGTTAATCATTATAGTTCAATAGTTGTATTTGTGATTTCACTTTATAATCTATGTAATTTGCAGTCTTATGTTTATTTTTCTATATATCATTTGATGGGCTTGCATCTCTTCTTGTAAATATATGTTTAATAAATATTATAACAATTTATTTCAAGTTCTTTGGGTTTTTTTTTATTATCTGATAAGTAGTAAGTATTTATTGTTTACTTTTTCTGCAACTGACGTATTGGCCATATATGTATATACATATATCAGAATACATATATCAGAGAGTCATTTTTGTCATTGTAGAAAAGTCACTGCAAGAATACACACATAATAAAGTGTTATATATTCATTAATAAGACAAAATAGCAATACTTCTGAGATTTTTTTTATGAATATACCAGAAACAAATTACATTCATTTTTTGGCATTGATAAATAGTGGTTTAAATTCATAGCAATAAATAACTATATTCTATTAAAAATAATATATTTAATTAATACTTTTTAATATATACTTTTATTATCTTAAATTAAAATGAGATATAAATGCTAGTGTAATATATATTTATATTTCAATAAAAATAAACAGTCAAGGAATTTCTATTATATTCATAATAATAATTGAATGGCTTTATTGCTTGGTGTCAGAAATGTCTCTTAAACTCTAGAAGGTGTCTCTCTGTTACTGCACCAAATCATGTAGGGCAGTGATTTCTTTTGATAATGAATATAAAAAAATATTATTTTAAGGAATGATGGTTTGTAAATATTTAAAATATATAAAACAAATTAATTACTATATATAAAAAATAAATCATCAGCCATTAAAATTAACGATATTTAATTAATTCTTTTAAATGTCATTAATAAATTATATAAAGGGCATACATTATATCCTATGATTTACATGACAATACACTAATTATGGTTTTTAATTACTGCAATAACCTATTAAGCATTTGATTAACTACTAGGAATTTTGTCATTCTAATTATTTGCTTTTCATTATTGATAAATTGGAAATAACACTATGCATTTATTTTGTTTTCCATACTGTAAACCTTAATTATGTCTTGAACATTTTCAACTGCTAGCACCTTCCAAAATGAATGATCCTGGCTCTCGTTTATTTATGATGTAGTAAAGATTAATAATATTCAAAGAATATTAAAAGTTTGGTATTGTAGAGAATGGTAAGATTGTTCATTACAAATATTTGTAAGTATATTGTTAAAATTTATGTATATATTTTTATATTTATTATTGAAACATATTTGTTTATTGATATAAATAATTTATTAAATGTTATTGTTGTATTTCAGGATGGTAAATATGATGTTGGTGGAGGAGAAAAATTTGATAGTTTGAGTGAATTAGTAGAACATTATAAAAAAAATCCTATGGTTGAAACAACTGGGACAGTAGTTCATTTAAAAAATGTAAGGCTTATCTTTTAATAATGTATATTTGTTTTAACATTTCTATAGCAATGATGTTTTGTAAGTAGTTCATTTAAAAAATGTAAGGCTTAAACCTTTAATAATGTATTAGCTGAAATACACAGGCTTATATATACCTGTGTCTATATATGTAATAGACAGGGTATGAGCACAGACTTTCACATGACCCACCACTCTCCACACTATCTTATAACACTGATACACATGAACACACATATGTTGAAAAGATAAATAATCAATATACGTATTTCATGCTAAACCAGCAATCATCAGTTGGTCCAGATTACCATCTCTACACATATATGCTACAAGTGCTCAGATATATATTAAGATAGCAAATCCTCCTACTTTAATGGACAGGCTTCGATCTATTCCATACTCCAACTCTTCAACTGTCCATCTAATAATAATGTATATTTGTTTTAATATTTCTATAGCAATGATGTTTTGTAATGCCCGTAGCAGCTCATATAAAACACAATTAAAAAAGTTAAATATTTTCTCAAGTAAATGCAAATAGATTAAAAGAAAATATTGATAGTGTTTTAATCTTCAAGCTGAAATATTAGTGATTATCAGTAAAAAAAAAGGAAAAAGATTCAAAGCTTGAATAATATTATACAGTGCTACAATATAATTATATATATAAAAAAGCTTAGAATTAAAAAAAAGTCAATGCATTGGTGGCTTAGTGGTTAGCATAGCTGAACTTCCAAGAATTCTGGTCTGGGTTCGCTTTTCGGTCAACGCATTTGATATATATATATGAAAGATGTCAAATATAAGTTTATGTATATAGTTAAAAAACTATATCTCAAGATTATATCAAGAAATTGTAATAATTGTAAATTCTCATTAGGTTATAACAAAATAATTATAAATTGCTTATTAATACATACTATATATTGTATTCACTTGTCTTTAAATCAGTTATAAATTATTGGTGAAATAGAATAGATAAGACCATATCTAAATTACAGTTTGGAAAGTTTTTGTAACCATGATTCTGTTATTTGTTTAAATGATATGTTCTTGATTATTTTCTTATGTGAAGTTGATTAACATTGATAGTGGGAGAACTATAATCATATTAGATATTCAGATAAGTAATTAAAGTAATTATGATTGTCATATTCTGTTTTGTCTTATCTGATTTTTAAAATATTTTGTACTTATTTGTTGCTTTTGCATATTCAGATTTGTTTGACAGTTGCTATTTGATAATTATTATTTTATTATAATTTTATGAATCTATATTTCACAAAATCTTTTAGTAAGCATCAAGAATAGAAAAGCTCCAAGACTATAATTTTATTTGTAAAGGAAGGGCAAGAAATGTCGATCATGTATTCTTGAAAATATTTTGACATGTATATTTTCAATGGAAATTGGTCAAAAGCATAAGCGTTGGGGCATATTTAATTCTTATTCTTATTATTTAAGAAATTTTTTTTTTATTGTTTTGTGTGATATTAGCTTACTATGTACATAAATTGTTATGGGTTTAAGCAGAATGCGTGTTAATAATTTGTATAAACCAGAAATTAAGTTTGACGTAATTGATATAGTCATTAGTCTTAATTTATTGATCTGGGTGAAAATGATAGTTTGAGAAGATGCCCAGAAATGAGGAGAAAAAAATTAATCTGATAATGATAAATAATATAAAAATTTGAGAATGAATATAAGTTAGAAATTAGATATTGTATGATGTATGACAATTGATACATTAACATATATTCTTTAAAATTATTTAGAAACTGAATATTTTACAAAATAGAAATAAAACAAATTAACTCCTTCTTTTTAAACCTTGTTTTTTATTTATATGACTATAATAAAAAAAAAAAAAAAATCCAACATTTCGACTATTTTATATAGTCTTTTTTAAGGCACCCTAAAATAAAATAAAAAATATATATATAACAAATAACACATTCCATAAAAATAAATAAATAAAAAATTACAAAATATATTCATAACCAAAAATTTACCTTATCTCACTCCTCTTTCCTATTACCAACAAACACAACTCAAAGAGAAACAATTTTCTTTTTTTTTAAAAAAAATCTATATATATATCCTTTAAAACATTTAATTAAAAACCTATTATTTTCTTTTCTGTTTATCTATTAACATCCTATTTAATTCTGGTTTTATTTCATTAATGTATATACTTTCTTTTATCATCCTTTCATTATATGACTTAATACATTCCAAAGGCTTTATATCAAAATCCCCCATGCTTAAATTTATTCATGTGAATGTAAACAGCAGAATTTTTATTACCTAAATGCTGTTTTAATCTAGTTTTTAATTTATTTTTACTAGTCCCAACATATGTCATTTCTACATTCTTTCTAAAACAATTCAAACATTTTATCAAATAAACTGAATTCATAATGTCTAACCTATTATAGTCCCCATTATTATTAATTAAGAGATTTAAACTTGCTTTCTTTTTATAAACTGGACAAATTGAAACATTATATTTCCTATTAATCATTTTAATTAATTTCTTAACTTGGTTGTAGTACTATGGACAAAGATGCCGCTCGATGGCGCCGTTATCACGCCAAAACTATAAAATATGAACATTCCCAGGCCGTTGATTTGAATCATTTTGCCGTGTTTTTGGTTATGTGAAAAAAAAAAATACAAAAATCGTGTATTTTTAAACTTTTTTTTTATTAACATAAAGAAATTAAATGATAACAATGAATGTAAAATAAAATCAACAAATTACAATTTAATTCGTGTTTTTTTTTGCTTTATTAGAAAAAACAATTTTCAATCTGATTTTTTTTTTTTGGTTACGGCCTTTTTTGTTGTTGTTGTTGTTTAAAAACTCATAATCAGAACAAAAAGTAAAAGTTCTTAGTCTTCGTTTTACATTTTAATTTTTACAGAGAAACAGATATTATTGTGTTACCACTATTTTTTACTTTCTTAGTCTTCGTTTTACATTTTAATTTTTACAGAGAAACAGATATTATTGTGTTACCGCTATTTTTTATTTCAAATAGAATGACAACAAAAAGTAAAAGTTGTTAGGGTTAGGTTTAGGGTTAGATTTAGGGTTAGGATTCTGTTGTTTGTAAATCACAGAATCGAACAAGATGTGCGATTTCCTGCGCCATATTGTTGGTCTCGTGGAATGTTACAAACAGCACGTTTCTTGATGCGTTACCTAATTCCAACTGCCTTTACACATCTATCTGGACAAGATTTTGCCACTTAAAACTTCAATACAGAATGGTGTAAAGAGTCGGATAATTATTACTTAAGAAAATCGGAATATTTTAATACTTTAAAAAAAAAAAATTCAAGAAAAAACACATTTCCATCCAATTCAAATACACACACCCTCTAACCAAGCCATAACAATTGTATAAACTGTACGAATTGCACAAGATTTATTTGCTGCGATGCGACAAAGCGGCCTGTATTCTGTAACTACAACACGAATGTTGTATTATAGTTCAACGCGGGTTTGCATACATGCTGTACTGCGGAGCGACATAAGCGGCCTGCAATCTGTAGCACAACAAAAAAGTTGTATTATAGTAAACATGGGTTCGAAAATGTCGGCCGCGGAAACGGCATTTTTATGTGCTTTAGCACATAAGCGGCGCCATCGAGCGGCGTCTTTATCCATAATACTACAACCCTTAACTTTAATAAATAAATCTTTAGATATATTAAAACCAACATAAATAATCTTTTCTCTATTCCTACTCCTATCTAATCCCATTCTATTTCTTATTTTATTTATATTTTTATTAGAAAATAACTACACCCCTAGGATAATCATTCATAAAACATTCATTTCTAATAATATCAATCTCATTCCCAAACAAATTACTATTTGAACATAACTTAATTGCCCTAATAATTTTATTATTAACAATATTAATTTTACTATGATTATCAATATCTGAAAACCAATTATTTGATAATCCAAAAAATTTTTTTTTTCCTAAACACTACCATTCCTATCAATTTTTTAAAAATTCTAATATCCATATATTCAATAACATTAATATATTCTTTTTCCATAGTAAATTTTATTTTTTTCAACTCTACCATTAATATAACTCAAAAAATTATCTGCATTTTTTTTTATTACCATTGAAAAACATAAAATAGTCATCAACATATCTAACATAAAAAATTGGTTTATTTCTATTATAATTAAAAAATTGCTCTTCAAACTTATACATATATATTCCTGCCAAAAAACCACTCGGACTATTACCCATACTGTTTACATTCACATGAATAAATTTAAGCATGGGGATTTTGATATAAAGCTTTTGGAATGTATTAAGTCATATAATGAAAGGATGATAAAAGAAAGTGTATACATTAATGAAATAAAACCAGAATTAAATAGGATGTTAATAGATAAACAGAAAAGAAAATAACAGGTTTTTAATTAAATGTTTTAAAGGATATATATAGATTTTTTTTTAAAAAAAAAGGAAATTGTTTCTCTTTAAGTTGTGTTTGTTGGTAATAGGAAAGGGGAGTGAGATAAGGTAAATTTTTGGTTATGAATATATTTTGTAATTTTTTATTTATTTATTTTTATGGAATATGTGTTATTTGTTATATATATTGTAACGTTTATTTATATACGTTGCAAATATATTGGCATTTGGTAGAAGCTAAAAAATAAAAGTAAATTTAGATTTTTTTTTGACTAATTTTTTTTTAAAAAAATAACGTACAATGAAAGTTAAATTATTCTTTCGTTTTTTTTTTATGTAATTAGAAATAAAAGTTAGAATTGGAGAGAACAAAAGACACAAATTACCAATCTAGATAAGAGAAAGTAAAAATATTTCAACTAATTAAAGATGGCAGAATTATGCTGAAAAAAATAGAGACTTTGTAACATAAATTTTATAAAGAATATATAAGATTATCAACGGATATTTGGACAAACAAAAGATATGCGCAGAAGTCGGAAAACTGGGCCTCTAGAGAGTATAAAAGGCAGAGATCAGTTTGAAGGACATCTTGTTCGTTGGTTTCTCTAGTTGGTCTTGGATAACAATAATATATCCAAGATCGCTCTACACTGAAGTAATTCGGCATGTCGGAGTGAACCGGAGCTTCTGAAAACATCGTGCCTGAAGATGTATACCAGAAAAGCTTTCGTGATCGACTAGGAGAATGGACCACAAGATCGAATAATAACCAAAAGGCCGAGCTCATTCTACCCAAAAAACTATGCATAGTTATCTACTACTGAATTCCCAAAACTTACCGGTAAGTAATGCTTCATTACTCCTGATTGTGACAACATTAAGTGTTTGCAAACAAGTCTAAAAATAATCCCGATAGAGACTTTCATTTTATCTGTACAAGAGACTTTTGTTTATACAGAACTTTTTAATTAATTATTTTATTTTATCGATTGCATCCTATTTGAATTAATATGTGTTCTCTCTAATTTACTTGATAACTAATTTATTTCAAATATTTTTTTAGTCTATTAGAATAAAATTATTTCCAATACCAATTTTCATTTGTGCGTTATTAATAATAGTTATTATTTTTTATTATTAAATCTATTAGTAGTTTAATAAGATTTAAAAATGTAATTTACCTTTGCCAATATGTTTGAATAAGCCCAGGAATAATAATCTAAAAAAATTAATTCTCGTTACGGTATGATGAAATACCGATTAGTTTAAAAGTATTTTTTTTTTATTTGTGAGATGTTATATGACGATTTCAGCGAATTCTTAGGAATTCTGGTGCCCAGATTAAATAAATTAAAAGCTGATTTCGTCAATAGCACAATTCTCAACAATTAATAGGCCGAGTTGATCAGGAAATATAGCTATGATTTTAGAATAGAAATATAACTTTCTTCTTTTTTTGACATAGCTTGATCAACTCACGCGGAGTTTATATTAGCGTGTAGAGGCCTAGTAATACGAAAAACGTTACAATATATATTATTTTATTTTAGTGTGGCTTGAAAAAGACTATATAAAATAGTCGAAAACGGATTTTTTTTATTATTACAGTCATATAAAAAACAAGTTTTAAAAAGGTGTTAGTTTGTTTTATTTCTATTTTGGATATTTATGAACTATTTTGAAAAGAAGAACTCTGTGCTTGATATATTAAATTATTTGAATATTTTACCTGACAATTGTAATCATCTAAAATAATGCATTGATATCTTTCTCTTTTATAATGACTATATAAAGCACATTTGCATTATTTGTTTGAAAACAGAGTAGTATATGAATATTTTTTCAAATGAATATAATATAATTATTGAACAAAATTTTTTATTTTCATTAGTTAAAATCGGTAACTCCTTTTGCGACTTTTATTTAAGTAAGATCAAATTTCAGTGGTGTGAAAGTAGCTTGAAGATGTTTGAATTCACTCTGTAATTAAATTTATTTTCTTTTATTATTAATAGAACTTTTAAGATTAAAAAATAAATAAATTATAAATTTGTAAATGTTGAATTAACAATTCAATTAATTCATATTGTTAATAGCAAAAATAAATTTTCAGTAACCTGGTATTTATTTTTAAGCAAAGTTTATTACCCTAAATGGCATTTGCTCACTGAACTTACAACTTCAATAGTATTTATTTTATCAATATGTGAATTGTGTTTTCTATAGCTATTATATTTTACTATTATTTATTATTATTTATTTGAGCTTCAGTTCTTGGTTTAGAAAGAACAAAAAAAGATTGTCATTATAGGATACTATCAATATAGAACTAATATTCAGAGTAGAGAAATTTAGATAGTTTTATTTGATAATGGTTCAATAACTGCTTTTGTAGAATTAGAAAAATTTGATTGATATAGTGATTTTTTTGGGAATAATCTTTTATTTCATGCTTATTATATTAAGTTGTTTTTTTTTTTCAATAGTTTTTGGTTGAATTTCTGACATTTGCAATTTATCATTTTCCTCTTAACAACTATTTTGAGATCTGGGGAAGGTGAAAAGTCAGATAAATTTAGTCTATTAAATGGACATGTTGAACATTTATCAGTAGCATAATTAGTAACCACATAACCATGTTTTTGTGGTAATGCAACATCCAGGTTGTTGCTTTTGAAAGTGGATAATTTGCATGGAAGTTGGTCCAAATGTTAGTATATGCATGTATCTGTTATATCAAAAATGATCTTATTTTTGCACTAATTTTAAGTGGAAGTTGAAACTATTGACTGCAATGTTTTCATAGCTGGAAGATCCTTTGAGATTTATTGAAGGTAGATCTTAGATACATAGTAAATTTTGTTACTATTTAAAATCTTAGTTTTTGCATTCAAATATCTTTTAGTCTCATATTGAATTGCAAGGAATCCTTTTAATGATAACAAGAGATGAAATGAACAGAATTTATAATGCTACTATCCTCCATAACATAAAAATTATTGGACCTTACAACAAGAGAATGCCAATAGAAGAATAAAGTATAAAATTATTGAGAAGATTGACTTTTCAAATCAAACCAATAATTATTTAATTCTTCATAGATAAGCAATGTAATTTCTTTAAGAATAAGAGAGATAATGATGAAATGCAGAGATTGATTTAGAATTAAATTATTACTGTATTTATTGATTTTCAACTGATTTTTTTATCAGTCTAATCAACTTCTTTAACAAATAAGTTTTATTGATTTCAAAGCAATTAGTCCTTTTTTATTCACTACTAAAATCAATCTATAGCCATACTTGAAATTTTAGTGGTAATTTTAATATATTTAATTTCTAATTCATCATTGTTTGAAGGTTTGTGCCAGTATTGATAAAGCCTAAGGCATTTTAGTGTTAACTTTGTCATTGTTTGAAGAGAATTTTATAATTTAAAAATTTGTTAATTTATATAATTAGGAAAAAAGTTTACTTTTAGCAAAAACATATATAAATTATATAGTGTTATGATTAGAGAAATCTGATTCTTTTAAATAATGAAAGCTGGATTTTAATAATGCTATTATTTATTTTCTCTTTTTTATTTTTAAAAATTAGATTGTTTTTTTTTTTTTATTATTTAAGACGTTTTGGACAATGGTCCTTTGCTACAGACATAATTAGGAAAATAATTAGAATATTGATATGCAAGTACAATTCAAAATCTTTGAAAATTGGTTACTATTAAAAGAGCTCTTTATTAGTTAAATACAGAATGGTAATAGATAAAATTTACTTACAGTACTGTAAGTAAATATTGTTTATTATATATATATTTTAAAGATGTAATATAATGTAGAATTAATTCTTGTTGAAGTCACTATCAACCTATATGTAATATATATTCCTATCAATTATTTCTATTTTTTCTATCCCATTTTTCAAAAATCCTCTTAGTTTTCTCTATTATTTTATTTTTAATTTTTTTGTTATCCTAAAAAAAGATAATGACCTTTTTAAAAACAGTCTTTATAATATATTGAAGTGGATTTCATGATGAGAATATTGAGAAACATAGACAGTTAATAGGACGAGATATGAAAAATTACAAAAATAAAATTTGCATATTCAGTTTATAAAGTATTTATTTCAAATAATAATTTACCATAGTAAATAAAGTAAAATGAAATAAATTATTAGTTAATGGTTTATGTAAAACGAGTTTTAACATATATGTGAAGATGAATAGATATGTTGTAAGAGCATCAAATAAATCATTAAAAGTTTAAATATTTTTTAATTTATTCAAATAATATATTTTAGAAATAATGAATTTGATTAAGGAAAAGGTGAAAAAAATCTATTGAGGAAAATTCTAAACATTTCATTAATTAAGTCATTTATGTAGTTATTTATTTGGAAAGGGGAAGTTAATATTTTATAATCCTTTATTTGTAGAATAAAATTATAGAAAGATTGTTAGTAAGTTTAGAAAAATAGACAGTTTTAGTTTGCTCTTGATATTTTTTATGTGGAATAATAAACATTTCATTAATTTTGTATAAGTTTGTTCATTTTTCATCCCAAATTTTTTCCAGGTGATATTTACCCACACCTTTCTAAATCGTAATTAATTTCTAATTAAAATTACTTCTAACTACTTTTTTTTTCATAAGATTTTAATTATTATTAGCAAATAATGCTAATTTTGGTAATTTATTTTTTTTTGCTTTTATTATCAAATTCTTTTTCCATTATAATGTGCATTTCATTTTATTATTAATAAATTGTTCTACTTCTGCAGCATTTTCCCATTCATTGTTCTCATTCTCTTATTTATTATTAACATCTTTGATTTTTCGTAATAGAATTTAACGTTTTTTTTTTTTTTTGCATATCTGTATTTTTCATTATATCTAAGATTAAATATATTTAGTCAAATTATTTTCTAGTTCATTGAAAAATAATATAAATATTGCAGGTAATAAAGGACAACTATGATTAATGTTTATTTTATTTGTTTTCTTATCTGATTTAAATATAATGCCATTAAAAGATGTATATATCATAATTCCCCAATTGATATGTACAGTATACATATATTTCTTATATAATTTTTTTTCAATAATTGAATAAACCCTTTTCTAGTCCCAATTTTTCCAATTTTTAAATTATAAATATTTTCTAACATTCTGTGATAAAAATCTTTTTCAATATCTAAAGAAAATAATATCTTTTCTACTCTCTGTATCTTACCTTTATAATTTATTTCTATGCAAAATATAATTACTGTTTTTTCCATTATTTTTAAATCCTCCCTATTTTTTCTATTATAATGAATTTTCGGTTGTTTTCTCATCCTTGGTGTTCGCCTTAAGATGTCGCTACTTCTAGGTAAATTCCTAGAAATATACCGTTTCACCGACCTTCACCCAACCAAAGAGGAATTTTTCTACGTTATAAATGCAGAAAAGTCCTCACGTTATGTTGGACGGAGGAGGCGGCGGCGACAGAAGCCAACACAAAGAGACTTCTTTCTATGATAAAACACAGAAAAAGTTCCCGACGGCTGCCGGTTATGGCTTTTTTTCTATGCTAAAAGCAAAGAGAAAGAAATGCCTTGATCGGCTGCCATAGTAGTCGATTTTGTTCATCATTTTCTCGTAATAGTAGAATATCTATTTTCTCTGTAGTTTCGTGTGAGAGTGTGTGTCTTTGAAGCAGTTGTAGTTTTTTTAAATTTGATAAGACGTCTATTTTTTTTAATGTGTTGTAACTTACTTTACTGATATAAGTTTAGTAATAATGTCCTGAAGATTCCATTACGAAGGGGTAACCCTCAAAAATTGCTTTTAAGGGTACGAAAGGGAAAAAAAATAAAGGATCACGCGAAAAGTACCGTTTTCGCGAGAATTCGTCCATGACCAATTACTTTTGCTATATATATACGCACAAACAAAAACAACCCACTGTCTAATTATTAGGAATTACTTGTCCGAAAAATAAAATTAGTCGGGTATTATTATTTTTTTGTTTTGTTACATTTATTATTTCAAAATAAGATTAGTTTTTCTATGTACACTCTAACAAAAACAACTCAGTTCCTGATTAATTACTGTCTTAAAAAAAAAAAAGCAAATTCAACTGGGTTTGATTTTTTTCAATGGAGTCTTTGAATTACGGTTTGTTTGTTTTTATATATACACAAGATTTACCAAAAAAAAAAAAAAAAGAAACCCACTTTCTGATTAATTACTGTCAAAAGAAACGCAAATTAGTCGGCTATCATTTTTAAATTTAGTATTTCAATAACGGTACCCTTTTTATATAGACAGACTTAACAAAAACAACCTACTTTCTGATTTATTACTGTCCCCCCGCCCCCAAAAAAAGAAAATGGAAATTAAGTCGGGTATCATTTTTCAATCGAGTCTTTTAATGACGGTTCTTACTAATAGTAATCGGGTATCAATTCTAAATTGTAGTATATAAATTACGTTACTTTTGATAGATTTAGAATTACGTCTTGCTTTTTTAATAAAATGATTGATTTACTCTTGACCAAAAATACTGTAACTTTAAAAAAAAAGACACACATAAAGTCCAAAAAAAAAAAAATGAGAAAAAGCCCCGTAACTTTAAAGACACATACAAACTCAAAAACAATCTAAGATTAATAAACATTGACTTATTACGTCCTGCTTTGGAATCAAATTATTGATTTACTCTTGCAAAAAAAATACCGTAACTTTAAAAAGACACACCTAGTCCAAAAAAAAAAAAAAATTCGAAAAAGCCCCGTAACTTTAAAGATACACACAAACTCAAAAAGAAGATGAGATTAATAAACATTTACTTATTACGTCTTGCTTTTGAATAAAAGTATTGATTTATTCTTGCAAAAAAAAAAAAGACCGTAACTTTAAAAAGACACACATAAAGTCAAAAAAAAAAAAAAAATTAGAAAAACACCGTAACTTTAAAGACACACAAACTCAAAAACAAGATAAGATTAATAAACATTTACAAAAATGAAAAAAAATAACATCATATAATAGTATTAGTTAGTAGAATATTTTATTACAAATCTAAGAAATCAGATCTTTTTAGATCAAATCGATCATTTAGGTCCGGCCCGGAATCGTTATATGTATGTTTTCGATTAGCATCAACGCCATCTTAAGGCGAACACCAAGGATGAGAATACAACCGAATTTTCATTCCATTTTTGTTTTTTAAGGATATCTTTTATTTTTAAAATCAGCTCCATGGAAATACAGAATATTTTTTTATTGATCCATTATTTTCAAATAGTCATTTTTTTTTTTTTTTTTGAAATAACATTTTTATTATTTTATTAAAAAAAAATTGTACTTCTTATAATTTAGAAAGAACACTTTTTTTGTTTGTCGACAATGTTTAATTAAAATTTTTATGTTTTCAGAAATTAATTGAAGTGAAAAATCTTTCAAAACAAATAAATGTTCAATTGATCTTTTTTTTTATTTATAAAGGGAATTATTTAATATAGTAAGGTAATGATTAGAAAAGTTTTTTTATTTTAAAAAACTATAATTAATTACTTCAATTTTTTAAATATGTCATTACTATGATGTCAGAATTATATATTTATCTTATTGATATTTAAATGTTTGTTATATAAGTTTCTGATCATCTACATAGAATAATAGGGGAACGTTTTGCTAAATTCAGAAAAGCAAACAAAATTAGTCAAAAAGAGAAACAACATGAAATATGCACCTTGGGGATCATACATCTTTTTCATATGTCTTTGGTCATATGATTATGATTATATCTCTCCACAAGATCTCAAAAACGGACAGAAACCAGTCTCTATCTTGTGATGTAGTGAAAATTATACTATAGAAACTATTCATTAAATAGATAATCTCTAGTCTAATAAATGACTAATAAAAATTAAGCAACCGAAAAAGATTGTTTTCAATACTATAAATACACTATATTTAGAAAAGGTCAACTTTAATCTTTGTTCAACCTGAAGCTGAATTTAATTAACCAAAAAAAAAATTATCTGGATAAACAAAATTAGACTACTCTTTGGAATATTGAAATTACTAATTAAAACTAATTAAGAAAACATCTCTATAATTAAAGAATTATTTTAAAGAGAAATAGATTTATTGAACAAATAAAAAACTGACTTGTCTGGCCTTTACCAAATATAAATATTATGATGCAGAAAGGCGAACAATTTCATAAAGTCAACGTCAACAAGAATGAGAGATGGCAGTCATCTGCTTCTGAAAGTGAGAAAACAGATGTAGGAAAATCTTTAAAGGTCAATCTGATCTTTATTTTTATTTTCATAAACCTATGAACATATAAGAAAAATTGTAAACTGTAAGTAGCCAATATTCGATGTATGTGTTCATTATATTCATTTTATGATTACATATTTATATATGTATATTTTAGAATGGCTATTATTGTTCTTAAGTAGTTATTGAATATTAATATATGGTATCAAATCAAATTGTAATTATTTTATATCTATTTATCTATATATAAATATACATAATTGTATACATTTTTCTGTGTGAACTTATATATATATATTATGTTAAATGATTTCTAAGCATTTGCATTTTATTAGTTATTTTATTAACAAATTATTAAATTTGCCTAAATGGCAGAATAGATTATGACTGATACACAAATATTAACTTAGGATTAGACAAAGCAGCATCTAACCACAAGATCAACAAACAATGTTATAACTACATATTCACATGACTTGCAAAATCAAATTGCATACATTGGATATAATTTAAATTAAAATATATATAACCTTATGTAATATAATTAGAGGGGATTTAAACCCAGATTTTCAAGTTCTCTTCAATCATCCATGACCACATACATTTGAAAAGGTTAAATGAGTTCCAATATATGTATTTCATGCTGAACCAGCATTCATCAGTTGGTCCGGATCATCATCTCCCACACACACATATATAATCAGTGCTCTATTTATATTAAGATAGCAAATTTTCAGACATTAATGGACAGGCTTCAATTTGCTCCATTCTCCAATTCTTCAGCTATCCATATCATTGAAAATCTGGTGATGGCATGTTCAAAGCCCTTGTTTGCTAATTTTGTCATACTCATCTTGACTGTAAATCACTGTGACTCCTCATATGTAGGATTTTAAGATCATTTTAAATATACAGAAGAGTGATGGACAGAATGCAAACTGAATCTTATTTAATGATAATTATTTTTTTAATGCGCATATTTCAAGCTCAGGAAGAATTTACTTAAGAATATGCCAAAAAATTTTAAACTTATATTGAGAAATTAATTTCAATAATACCATCATCACTTTGTAGAAGAAGTTAAAATATTTTAGATTCTGTGATGTGATTCTGTTCTAAAGGCATTACCTTTAGATATTTGTAGTAAGTTGCTTGTGTTGTCCCATCCATTTAATAATAATACTGATTTTTGTGATATGAATATTTATATCCTATGCATTTGGAATATATTTTTCCATATTTCAAATTTTAGGCTGAAATCTTTGAGTAATTAAAAAAAATCCTATATTTTTATAGATCTTATCTGAATTTTTTATGATTGTTCCATGAATTCTACAGATTCACTTTATTAAAGTTAAAATAATAGAAGTGAGTGGATCATTCCTTTAGACTGGATTAATCAGTAGGTGTACTTTGGAAGATATGCATAGTAATTCCATTCTTGATTTTCTGTAATATTAAGTTGCTATGACCATGCCTAGTTTTTGTCCTTCTGAGCCATTGCATTGTTATTCATTGATAGTCAATACTAGTAGTGCTGCAATTAACTACTGTACTGAAATGATATCAGGCAGATGGCTAGTATCGTTTTTATGAATGTTCCAAGTTCCATCTCATATTTCTTAAATAGCCAAGAAGTGAATCAGAAAATTTTGTTGCATCAAATTGTCATTTGTTAATCATCTAAATTGTAAGATAATAAATTTGATGGATAGTTTGAGCTTATTTTGTTATTTACAAATAATATTATATTAAGTAATATATTTTTATGGATAAAAAATTAAGAACAAACAAGAGATTATTTATTTAGACAAACTCCTACACTGTAGAAAATAAGTAATGTTATTAAAATATCAGCAAGAATTCTTAGATATGATTCATAATCATAATGGAAATTAGGATCTTTTCAGAATACTTCACTTACTGCTTTCTCCATATTAATAGTCTCTGCTTGTTGTTATACATGGCTTTAAAACTTTATTTATATATATATAGCTAATTTTAATTAGTATTTTATTTTATTGTCAAGATTCAGTAAATTACAGCAAAAAAGTAAAATATAAAGATGGTGTAATTTTTTTTAACAATAATAAATCACATAAATTGATTAATAAAAATTCTGAATTACAAAATTAAAATATGTTGAAAAGGATTGAGAGAAATTTTTTTATTGTAACAATATATTCTTTTATTGATATGTGTTGTATATATATATTACTTGTTTTCTTATAGTGGGTTTTTATTTTAGCCATTTAATGCCACCCGAATTAGTGCATCAGGAATAGACACTCGAATTAAAGAACTACAAAAGGAAAATGGGCAAACAAGTGGAAAGGCTGGATTCTGGGAAGAATTTGAAGTAAGTTTGGATTGGAGATCCAACAATTTTTTTTTTTAAAGTTATTATTTTTTTTTTTGAATGCTAATAAATAGTACCCCCCGCCAGTACTAAAAAAATTGATAGCTCAAGATTACAGATATTTTTAACAAAAAGAAATTTAATTGAAGATTATGACAGTAAAAAAATTTGTTAACGCTACAATTTTAAATATTTTAACTCATGAATTCAAAAAAATTGTTAAGCTGGGTAGTGAGAAATGGCATGTTGTCATCAAAAATGATTAAATTTGACTATTGGCTTAGTTTCTATAGCCTTGTTTTGGCTATTAAATTTATTATTGGCACAGGACTTAACATAAATAAATATATTACAAAGATTATTGTACCAGAAACAAAATTAAATGAAGGAATATTACCAGTTTGTATTTACAAAAATAATAAGTACCGACTTTGAATTTATATTTTTGTTTATAAATTTTTCAGCTTTGGCTAATTACCATTTCAAAAAATTAATTATAAAAAAAAAAAACAAAGAAATCTTAAAATTTTGGATTCTAGATAATAGTTAATTTTATTATATTGTCTTGAAATTTATACTATTATTTTTATATTTATCAGCAGTAATAATTTTAAAATTATAACATTTAAATTAGTTTGAAAAAATATTTTTATTTATATGTGCATTTTTCTGTTTTTAAATCATTATTTAAATTGCAATGTATGTTTTATTTTCATAGTTTCTTTTTTAGACTATAATTTAAAAATAGAATAAAAAACAATGAAGGCTGATATATATACTGAACATTGTCTTTGCATGTTAAAAATTTGTTGTCATTGTTTATTCTTATTTTTTAAAAAAGTACTAGATTCTAACAAAATTACAGTAGTTTATGCGCTTAGTTTTATATAAATTTACCTAGTTAATAAAAATATTCTTTATTAGACTAGACAGGAAAAGAAAAATCTTAATTCTGTTTTTATTCTTTTAAAAAAATAAGACAGCTAGCACAAGGAAACAAAAAAAAAGATATTAATTATTTTATCATTTATTCAAACTAGAATTAATATATGTTAAAATAATTTTATAAGAAAAGTTAAGAAGTATCATTTCAGCTTATAAAATTGAGGAGAAGATGGGAGGATTATCCTATATTAATCAAAACTTTTTAGGATTTTGTGAAATTAGAAAGAAAGATTAAAAAACAATTGACTTGAAAAGTGGATATGTATTTTCTAGTAAGAGCACAAATATCGGAAATCATATGATTCTTTTGGCTTACATTTAAAACCTGAATAGATAAAACTATTCTAGAAGCATCTATGTGAACACATCATAGATTAACTAATGTTTTCTTAAATAACTATAATAGGGTATTGAAAAACACATTATTCATGTTAGTAGAAATATTTGAAGCACAAATAAAATGGGAATAACAATTGAATAACTAATTTTGCTATTGTGTAATTTTGCAATAAATAAATAAATCTCCGTGGAGATGAAAGCTGGCTCTATAAATATGATATAGTTATTAATAGTTGTTTATTTCAATCTTATTTTGATTGATTATTTATTTAAGTATTTGTGACAACATTATGGACAAATAAATTGTATTGAATATTTAACCATTATAGTATTTGCAATATATTTGTCTTGAATAACAAATACAGGCAATTCAAGGTTTGTGTTCTAATATGAATACATTTTATTTTGAAGAAGTTAGGGATTTCTGTAGTATGAACAAGTTCTTTAAACAAACTAAGCAACTTTTTTTATTATTGTCATGGAAACTTTTAATAATAGAACTGTAAAATGTTCAGAAAGTGAGAGTGTAGTGGATAAATTTAGATATGGATACAGAAACAAAAAGAGTCTATGTATAATTTTAGAAAAATGTGAAGGATGAATGGACATGGAAACATCCAAAAGAAAATAAAGCAGAAGTGAATTAATATTTTGACTAACAGATGCAGGAAAAATGATCATCAATTTGAGATGTAAGGTAATAAAAATTAGAGGAAAACTTTAGAGATAGCTATAATAGTTGATATCTAATCTTCCATAATCATCTATGAATTTAAGTTATAAACTGCAACGACTTTCAAAATATTAAAAAACTTAAAATAGCTCAATATGAATGAGATCATTAAGCAATAGATAATTTATTGAAAACAGCTCAGCAGAAACTTATCTTGAAACAATTAACATATACAAGAGAGAAGACATAAAATACCCATTTAGAAGAATTGAATGTGTATAATTTTTGGAAAATGATATTTAAAATGCTAGTGATGGTACAAGAAAATGTAAATTCAAAATGACAAAGAATTCTATATGAGAGATTAAAAGTTTCAAAAATATAAAATATCTTCTTGATATTGAAATTTTTTTCAGTAATAAAAAGAAAATCTGATACAAGAGGTGACTTCATAAAATATGTGGAAAAATTTTGCAAGGAATTATATTGTAATAATGAAACAGTAAAATAAAATAGTTCATTCAGTAAGCAACATTTTTAAAAATGCCACATATTTTTATTGAAGAGATAACACAGAAAATTAAATCTATCAAGAACAGAAAAGCTCGTTGATGTTTAAAAAATGATAAAATTAAGATGCCAGTATTAAGAATTACTATATTATATATATCTTCTTCTGTCAATTGTACGTAAGATGTTTATTTGGATAATTACAATTTATCTATAGGAAACTCCCCAAAAATCTGAATTTAATATCCAAATATTAAGGAGATATATAAGAAACGGATGAATGTGAATTGCATTTTGAATTGGGTTAGCAGAGTACAAAATATATTTGTTATACAAGCATTTCTGCTGTAATTAAAGATTTGAATATTGTTTCATATATCATTATTTTAAAATTCTTTAGAATATTTTATTAAAATATGACAGCAGTGGTCAATTTATTTAATATCACTATGAAAATTGATATTGATAAAAAAGTATGATGAAGTGATTTCGTATCTTTAAAAAAAAAGAATATCACTTTTATTGATAGATTAAAATGGGAAATAAAATGAAAATGGAGATTGCTGTGTATTCGAAATGCAATCATTCCAAATACCAACAAACAAAATAGTACATAATAATAATAGCGAACAGTCTGCTACACTCGCAACATAAATATCTCTATAATTCCCTGTCGTTCATTTCCCAGATGAATTTTAAGACTGGCTGCTTTCAAGATGGGTTTCCATTGGTCGCGGTTTCCCAAACGCTTTGGTCCCAATCCAATTTAGCTGCACACGAACACGTCTATCTTTGTTGTAGAGCATAGCGACAGTCACTTTGAGCTTCTTTTAGCTGAAATTACTTCCATCTCTCAGCAACAGTCCTCTTGGTAACTTCACTGAAAATCCGCTGGAAAATCAACTCTGTCTAGCTGCTATCCAGATGGTTTCCTCCGGCCCCGGTTCCCAAACTCTTTGGGTCTATTCAGCTATTGCCCATGAACACATTTTCATTGAGAGCACTACACATTAACTGAAGCTACTGCCACTTACATATCTCTGCAAAATGAACTGGAAAATGAATGATGCACTTTGTTGCTTACTCTATTTATAGTTTTTAATTACTCTCACAATTAATTGTTTTTTTCCGTAATATTTTTAGATCTATAACTAATTATTTGCACCTTAGGAATTCCTTTCCATATAAGGAAATTTAATCTCTTATTAAGAAATATTTGTAATCAGCAATTATTTCTTGGAATTTATCAATCGCAATTAACGTAAATTATTTAATTAAATTTACTGCTTATCAGTTCGCGATCTAAATATATTTTTCTAATATTTTCTACTTTTTCTGGAGTGCACCAACTTATACTAATGTAAATATATTTTTATAAAATACAACAGAGATTACTTAAGCTATCTGGATTTAAAAAAAGATATTTTCACAAAGGAAATATTAATGAGAGTTGTCAGAAAAAATAGTAAATAAGATTAAATATAAATATTAAAAAGCATAAAGAACTGATCATTGATTTTTCAGAAATGAAAAAATAAACATCACATGATCACCATTTCTTATGCTTGCTTATAATTGTTATTAAAACAGGCAAAACTCTCCATACAGTATTGCCACTCAGTGCAAGCCAGAGTAGTCAATGGATGCCAGAAGGCTTGTGCATAAAATCCCCATCTAGTGCCTACTCATCCAATATCCCCAGACTTGTGATTTTATGCACAAGCCTTCTGGCATCCATTGATTATTCTGGCTTGCACTGAATGGCAATATTATATGGAGAGTTTTGTCTGTTTTAAATAAAAAAATATAATGATAGAAATGATTTAGAAGAAATTACTAATTGTCAATATCTTGATTAAATTGTTAACATAAATGATAATATAATTAATGAAATTAACAACAGAATTATATTTAGTGGAAATTTTTTTGTAGAAATAATTTAATATGTAAAGGAAATTTGTCTATATGCATAATACTGACATTTTTGAGAATCTTTAGAATGGGTTGGATACATAGCTAAGATAAATTTCAGTAAATAGATGTTTTAAATTAAATCCTTTTGACAAACCACATATAAGATGACTGAACAAGATGAGTTTGCTGATGTAATTTAGAGATTAGTAAATTGTTGAAATGATGATATATCTAAGTTGCACTGAAAGAGAATTATTGCTTTAAAATGACATAAAGATGTTACAAATGATGTATTTATTGGCAAATTTATTTTATGAAATCTTTTGGCCAAATTTTTTTTTTTTTTTAGTTTTCTTTTATCTATGATGTAATGGGCTTTTATTACAATTGGCATCTTTTATGAATTATTGTTTGCAACCTGCTGAGTACCGTGGGAGTATATGCACACCAGCTGGGTGCAATTAAATAAACAAACAACACTAATAAAATGGATGTGAATTTATTATACTCATAATAAAATATATGTATAAGTAAACAAACTAATAATTAATTTTTAAGGAGGCAGTCTCTAACAAAGACATCTTTTGTAGTGTATATATTTCTTCCATATACACATTATTTGATAATAACAAATTCTATATCTGATTTTCTAAATTTTTGCACTCATGCTTACTCTATCTGCTGGTATCTTTTTAGTGTGTGAGTTCTACACACACACACACACACACATATATATATATAGCTAATTTGCATAAATAATTTATATTCAGTCCATGCTAATTTCTTATAAATTTTGCTAGAGTCAATAATAGAATAATTATATATGTTGTGCAGTACTGTAATTATTTCCCACAATGAAACTTTATTTACATTAACAATATTATATATACATATATATTCTCACACTTATTATTTATAACACTATACACATTTCAATTTCTTCCCTTATTCTAGAAAATTAATTTTTATTTCACAAAAAATAATCCTGCACAACCATTTTGAGGATATAACAAGAATGAATAGAAAATGGAAAAAGTATTTAGACATAAAGCATAAAGAAAAAGGTCTAAAATTATAATGAATTATAAACCACATATGTATCCACATGCTTATTATTTGTAACAATATACACATTTCAATTCCTCTCCTTATTCTAGAAAATTAACTTTTATTTCACAAAAAATAATTCTGCACAATCATTTTGAGGTTATAACAAGAATGAATTGGAAATGGAAAGAGTATTTAGGCATAAAGGATAAAGAAAATGGTCTAAAATCATAATGAATTATAAACCAAGTAGAAAAATAAAAGAGATAGGCTTAGAAGTTAATGGGATAATGTGATTTGGGACCAACACAAATGAATTGCTACCTAATTCATAAAATAAAATATCTATTCTTAATAAATGGAACAAAATATGGTTTGCCAAAGTCTTAATAATTTTTCCATGGATATTTTCTGTTGTTTTTGTTAACACAGGGTAATTATGGTTCCTTATTATAATTAGTGCATATTATAATTATTTTTAAATCAAGTTATCTTGTTTTTTGTAATAGTCATTAGAGAATCACCTCCATACATATGTGCTGTATGAATTTATAATGCTTGAGGAATACTCTCATTTTCTAAACATAAGATAAAGTCTTTGAAGAGATAAGATGAATCCACCCTATTTTTTTTATCTAAACGTATATATAGGCAAATCTTAAGCATTTAGAAACGAGAGCACAAGTGTCTTAATTAATCACTTTTAATTCCATGCATTATATATTAATAAATGACATTTGCAAAATTTATTTAGTGCTGTGTTTTTATTTATAACAATCATTAGGGAATTATCCTCCTACATATGTGCTGTGTGAATTTATAACGCTTGAGGAATATTCTCATTTTCTAAATACAAGATAAAGTATTTGAAAAGATAAGATGAATCTATCCTATCTTTTTTATCTAAACATATATGTATAGGCGAATCTTAAGCATTTAGAAATGAGAGCATGAAAGTCTTAATCACTTTTAATTCCATTCACTATATATATTTAATATCTAATACTGACATCCATTAAATCGTAAAAATTTTGTAAACGTCATTTATTAATATATAGTGAATGGGATTAAAAGTGATTAATTAAGACTTTTATGCTCTCTTTTCTAAATCTCTTAAGATTTGTCTATACATTTAAAGAAAAAAGAGAAGATGACTTCATCAACTTTTCAAAGACTTTATCTTGGGTTTAGAAAATGAGATATTCATCAAGCATTATAAATTCATACAGCACATATGTGGTAGGCTGATTCCCAAATAATTTACAAATAAAAACATGGTGCTAGATAAATGGATAACTTGCTATTAACTTACAGAATTAGAATTAAGACAGTATTAATAGCTTCTAAATCAATATACTTATTATTTTGGTATATTCTAATTGATTTTCATTTTTCTTATATTATTTTTTTGATCAGCCTAATTTATAATGAAATAATGATGATTCAAATTTTTTGTATTCAGTAAATTTAATTTAATGAAATTATTTTTCTTCAAAAATAAATAATAGTATAATTGTAATAAAATTTAATAATTTATAAAAGTCAAAATTTACAGAATTTAAAATTTTCTCTTTTTAAAAATATCCATTATTATATTGATATATATTTATATTTTTTTAGAATCTTGTTTAATAAAATTTGATAAAAATTGTACAATTAGCTTTACTTCAAACTATCTAGGATTAGGTGTGCTGCTTTCAAAAATATCTTGACTATCACATTTTAAAGTGCAATGATGATTAGACAATAAGTGATAACATAAATAATTTGTGAAATTTGTCCAAGATAAATACTACTGATATTGAAGTAATTTAAAATGAAGAATAAAAAATTACAACTGATTCTATAAATTCTTAAGTAAATAGACTTTTACTTGCTCTACTGAAGTTGTTATTAGCTCTGAAATAATTAGATATACTGGAAGTCTTTTTGACTCTGTAATAGAGCAATGATCAAATTCTGGAACTTGTGTAAGTAATAATAATAAACAGCTATTCAAAAATGAGTATGGCCATTTTTTGAAAGAAGAGAAATAGAGGGGAGAGAAAAAAACTACTCAAAAATGAATTTTGCAGCTATTATACCAACTAATCTGTGAACAATAAATATATCCACATACAGAATATGCTGATCTTTTCTGTTTACTTATATTTTATAATATTCTCTTTTAGTTTCCTCAGCAGAAAACTTTGCTTTCTGAAATACTTAAACATCATGTCTATTCTCTGCCATATCTTCCCAATGGAAACAATTGATATTGCAGTTTTTTAGAATATCTTTGAGAAAATGCGTATTATATAGACAGGGTCTACCTCTTCTATGAAACACATATTCAAATTCACCATAAAATATTATTTTAGGAAATCTTCCATTATTTATTCGTTTTACATATCCAATCCACTGAAGGTGTGATTTTACATTAGTGGATTCTAATAGTATCATATCTTGCAAATTGAAGAATATATTGATCTGTTTTATGATCTTGCCATTGTATTTTTTAAATTTTACGTAATGCCCTTAAATGCAACTTTCCTAATGCCTTTATAATGCGATGATAGGGTGTCCAAATTTCATATCTTCATAATAAATTAGATAAAATAACAGCTTTGTATATAGCTACTTTTATTATAATAATTATTTCCTTATGTTGAAATACTCTTAACCTATTAAATCAGCAAAAGCACATTGGAGTCTTTTTGATCTCAACATCTAAGTCCACCTTTCTATTTTTGAAACCACCAAGGTATTTTAACTGGTTTGTATTTTCAAATTGGTAAAACCATCCAAGCTGAAAATAATTACTGAGGATTTATCTTCTGTCACTGGTTGATAAAGAACTTAAAAGTTTTTTCAACTTTCAAGTGCTTGGACACTATCATAAGAAAAGTTTATCATAAATGCATTTTGAATCAAGCTTTGTCGTTTTGAGGACTACTTATGGCCTCATATTCATAGCAATGAGATTTATGTGGTTGGGTGCATTATTGTATGTGTGTGTGTGAAAAGGTTATTCAAATATATTCAAATTATCTGACCCATTTTTTGAAAGGGAGATGCAAGATGCCTTTTTATTTTTGGAATTGAAATTGTTAGCTATATGCCAAGCTTCATTGATTTTGTGCTTGACATCATTTCTCTTGATGCAAGCAATATTGGCAATTGTGAGCTTGTATGTGTGACTCATTACCATTTGGTGATCCAGAAAAGTAGACTTGTGTTCCGGATTGTTTGTAATTCTTTTGTAGAGATATTTGTGTTGTGGAAGCCTTGCAGCCAGGCTGGTGCATGATTCACCATAGTAAATAGCTTTGCTTCCAGCTTGGGGCATGCTATCTGGTATACAGTGTGAAGAGTTTGTTCAATAGAGAGTTTATCTTTTGAATTGTTTAAGAGTCTGTATATTGTTGGTGGAGTATGAAAACATATTCAATGGAACTGTGAGCAGATTTTGATTAGATTTTTGGCTATACGTGGAATGTATGGGAGCAGTGTTCATGGCTTATCTTTTGGAGTATTTGTTCTCATTTTGTTAAAGAACTTGTTCACTATCCTTGTGAGAGCTCTATATTTGAATCCAACACCACATAATTCGTTTAGATATTTCTCAATATTGGCCTTACGAGCAGCTTCATGCTTTCATAAATGGTGGTTCCTGTAAAGAAATAAAGATAAGCTGGCATATTTGCATGTCTCTGGAGAAATGAATTCAGGATGCATGCATCCTTTTATTTTTTCTATAGGCTTAATAAACATTTTGTAATTTAAGTGCAGCTTATTCCTCTGAATTTGTATGTTGGGATATCTTTTAGCTCCTTTTGCTGATCTTCCTATTCAATTGTCCAAGTTAGCATCACTTTAGTCTTGTTGATTAGAGCTCTGGTGCACCTAAGAATAAATTGTCAATGTATTAGCTGCGGATATTCTCGAGGTTTATAGGAAGAGTCTGTTTTTCGATGCTATTGAGGTATATGCTCCAGATATCCTGCTTATGGGTAAATCCATTATCCATCCGTCTTCCATGTTGTAATAATGTCCATTAAAGAGGGCAACAATGACAATCTATTTTGAAATTTGTTCACTTCTGTGAGTAGTTGAATTTAATGAATTCAGATTTTGAAATATCGAGGGAAGCTGTTTTATGTAGGGCTCGTAATCACATTTGTGTTTTTGATTTTGTTTATGAATTTGAAAGATGATTTGATGTCATGTTTATTGGTGAGCCATTCATTTACCATTTTGATGGTATTATAATAATATGCTTTGTCCGAGATCTTTAATTCAAAAGCATCTGGAAATCATTATTTGAATTAGCAAAAATAGCATAATCATCAGCATACTGTAAATCCAGAATCCAAGAGGATGAAATTCTTGTATTTGATTTCAACCAATTCACATGAAAATTCCCATCACGAAACCTCTTGATCTCTTGGTGATTAATCCACCTATAACAATTCCAAAGATCATTGTCATAAAAATTGAAAACAGTGTTGAAGCAAATATAAATCTTTTTTTAAACCAGTTTTTATTTCAAGTGTCAGATTTTCTATCTGTAGTAATAATACTGTCTGTTGTTCCTTTAAAACAGGCAAAACTCTGCATATAATAGTGCTACTCATTGCAAGCCAGAGTAATCCATGGATGTACTGAGTGGCACTACTGTATGTAGAGTTTTGCCTGTTTTAATAAGCTATGAGCAAGCATAAGTAGTGGTGATCATGTGATGTTTAGTGGCTTAATATCAATCCTGCCTAATAGCATAGTAGTGGCTATGGTTATTAAAGAACCAAAGACACCAAAATGTATGGGTACTGAACTGTGTTCAGACCTATACGACTATATAAGCTAATGAGCTTGGATTGAAAATGTTATTGTGTTTTCAATTTTATTCTCATAGTTTTGTAGTTAAGCAGAGATAAAAGACGGTTACTGGAGGGTTGCATTAATTCCTAAGATCTAGGTGCAATGCTCTCAGATCTAAGGTTCCTCACTGACGAGAGCCACAAGCTAGAAACTTGTCTGGGGATATTGGATGAGTAGGCACTAGATAGGGATTTTATACACAAGCCTTTTGGCATCCGCTGATTACTCTGGCTTCCACTGAGTGGCACTTCTGTATGGAGAGTTTTGCCTGTTTTAATAGTTATGAGCAAGCATAAGAAGTGGTGGTCGTGATGCTTACTGGTTTATTGTTTCTTTATGTAGAAGCTGTAAAATATGGCTAAATTTTAGTGAACAGCAATGAATTTCTATGAATACTGTAAATCGTTCCTATTATTTGAATCAAATGCCTTGATCAAATCAGTAAAAGTAATAAATAAAGCATTTCTTTGTTTCCAACATTTCTCTTGCATTTTTTTGGCAACCAAAATCATATCTATAGTTTTTTTTGATTCCCTAAACCACCTTGAATCTATAGTAACTATTCAATTTATAACTGGAAGCAATCTATTCAACAAAATTCTTGAAAAGCATTTTTTCTGTAGTGAATAATAATGATATTCCCCAATAATTATCACAATCTTGTCAAATTGGAACAGTAAAAGCATCCTAGATGGCACAACTTCATGAATCCAGATATTCCTAAAAAATTCCAATATTTTTGAAGCTAATATATCACCCCCCATATTTTCAAGCTTTTCCATGGATTTCATTAAGACCTACAACTTTTCCATTTTTAAAATTACAAAGAGCTGTGTTAACTTCACTAAGCTGAATTTCTTTGTCCAAATGTAAATGAGTAGATATAAAATAAATATATCATTAAAAAGTCATATCAGTTCTTGTATCATTATTCAAAAGGGATCAAAATATTTTTTTCCATTTATTCAAACTATCATTATCATCATACAAATGAGTGCCATTACTGAATTTAATAGGATTAAGATATCATTTTCTGGTGTATATATTGCTTTCAACACATCAAAAAAAAGATCTAGAATGACCATGATCAGCAAAAGTCTTTAATCCATTAATCAGTTGAACTTCTGTCTTGAGATCTTTTGAAGTTCCACATTTAATCTATTATTTTGCCAGACAGAGAATGCTATATGTTTCTTTTTAAATCAATAATATGATAATTGTCAGAAAATGTCATGATTTTTCTTTTTAGTGAACCCAAGAACAGATTTATTTGTTTCCATAACACACTTTTTAAGAGAATTCCATGCTTCAGTAATAAATATGATAGTTCTGAAAATCCAAATTAATAATTTTAATATTTACTAGTTACTGAAATTTATTATGTATAGTAGAATTTTCTAAAGAACAAATATCAATTTTTTTTGTGAATATGATTAAAATAATATTTATTTTTTAATGCAACTTTCATTTTAATCTTAGAGCAAACTAATCTGTGATCTCTCCAACAATCTGAATATAAATGCTCTTGTAATTTGAACTTCTCTTACATTCTGACTTCTAACAATAATGTAATCTATTAAATGCCATTTCATTTGTAGCAGTTCTGCTTAAACAAAGTGTTTGTGATAGTCAATCCATGTGATGTATTCAGTAATAACAAACCATTTGAATTTACAGTCCAATACCATTATTTCCAATAACTTTTGACCAAAGTCTACTCCAACATGTGCACATTAAAATCTCCCCACCCCCCAAAAAAAAATTCAATCATTTAAGGGTATTGCTGTAACAATGCTATCCAACAAGGAATAAAAACGTTTCTTCTCTGAATCTAATGTTGAAGCATAATCACTGATAAAATGAACTCTAGTATCACTATGTAAGGCAAGTTTTAAAATCATTAACTTTTTATTGATACAATGAGAAATTCAATAATAAAAGATACCAAATTATATTTTATAGCAAATCCAATATCATGCATTATTTTTTCACTGACTGATAAATTCAATAATAAAAGATACCAAATTATATTTTATAGCAAATCCAATATCATGCATTATTCTTTCACTGACTGAACTGGCTTTCTAATAAATTTCCTTCCTCTGAGAGATAAGTTTTACTAAGTGCAGCTATATCAATTTTGAATCTTGACAGTTCTTTAGCCACAAATGCAGTCCCCCATTCTCATCTTGAAGAATTTGTGTCAAATAAAAGATCACACATTTCATGTATCTACATTTAGAAAAAAATCAGATGTATATTATTTATGATATTTACTTTTAGTACTACCATTTACTCTAACTATACCACTACTGATATTATTTCCTTACTATACTTATTATTTTTACAACTGAATAATCCACCAAGGTTCAAAATCCTAACCAGGCTGTATGAGACAGGCCATTTTTAGACCACAGTTTTTTAGATGCTTCCACTTGGGTAATAGGCAAAGGGGTCCTTTAATAGGGCTGCCTAAACATACAATCTTTGTCATCCAAAACGTCTGTCTCACTTAAATCCAGTTCTAAAGTAATTCCTTAGTCATTGCACTGCCTCAAGCAAAGATCACAATTAAGTACTACCAGCCTATTAAGCCTAATCCTATCATTGCTCTTTTAATTCTTGAAGATCTGAACTTTAAAAAAAAGGAAGAAAAAGGAATATTGGAGTCAGAATTGCTGTTCATGTAATTAAAGGATAGAAATGTTGTTGTACAAACATAAAATCTTATTATCACATGTCTAACGACAGACTGTTTGTATCAGAAGCAGTATACTGCAAGGCAGCAGGAGCTCTTGATTGAGCAGTTGCTTTGGTATTCACAGTTGGCCTTCATATCTAAAGACCATTCCACTATCATCCACCTGTGGAGCCCATTAGTAGGCTGAGTACAACACCTGACAAGTAGATGCAACCAAAACATTGACTTGAATAATTAATTCATTGATATGTATTTGTCACTTTACGAATTATTTTTGGTAGCTTTATTTTCACAGAAATTCTAATTAATCACTGGAAATTTTTCTTTATTATAATAAATTCTTAAGCCTTGCATAGCAAATATCTTTAGTAGTTCACATAGCAGTATTATGACTGAATCATTTGATCCAAGAAAATGTTTTAATTAATAGTTTTGTATTGAATATTATATTGATGCCTTTATCATTAGATTATTTAACTATGTTAATTATGCATACAAGATGTTGACTATATGGATTTTATTCCATAAATACTTCAGAAAGTGGAGAGTTTTCTGTGAATGATTGGTTATTTTTTCATGTCTGTTCTAATAGGTAAAGCATTTATAATAGAATGAGGATATTAATGGTGAGAAGGATAGAGGGTTCAAAGAGTAGATGCTTCTATCTCGAAAGAATTTTATATATATATAGTTAATTTTTTTTATTATTTCTTAATTTTTTGATTTGCTGTTCGATTCTGCAATTATTTAAAAAAATGTAAACATATATGAGTTTTATATTAGCTTAAATTTTGCTTTCTATTTATTTTTAATATTTTATTTATGCTAAATAGTTTAATAAGTATGTAGTATGCTTATAAATTTGATATATACATAGTTAATTTTTTTTATTATTTCTTAATTTTTTGATTTGCTGTTCGATTCTGCAATTATTTAAAAAAATGTAAACATATATGAGTTTTATATTAGCTTAAATTTTGCTTTCTATTTATTTTTAATATTTTATTTATGCTAAATAGTTTAATAAGTATGTAGTATGCTTATAAATTTGATATAAATATATTGTATAGAATTTGTTTTTTTTGTGTATATCTATATTGTAAGTGATTTTCTAAAAGATAAGTTAATTAACTCTGTAGTTTCTTGACAGAGTTACTACTATGCTTAGCAATCACCAGAAGTTCATACCCAGAGTTTGATATTGATAAATATTTGAAAGGAGAGATGTTTAGTTTTTAGCTAAAGCTGTAATACTTCAGGTGTTTCAGCTTCATATTTCTTCTAATATATATATATTTTATGTGTTTTAGATGCTGCAACAACAAGAGTTTAAACATTTGTATAGTAGAAAAGAAGGTCAAAGGCCAGACAATAAAGCCAAGAATAGATATAAAAACATTTTGCCCTGTAAGAAATTTTGTTATATATATATTTTTTTAAATTTAGTTTTAATATGTAATTTTTAAATTATAGTCATTTTTTTTTTGGTATAAAACAACATTATCACACCAAATTTGTTTGGGGAAAGAAAATGACTTTTGATTTTAGTGATAAACTGTAAGTAAAAAATAATTCTTCAAGGTTTGTATTTAGGCTATGATCCAAAAGAACAATTATGTTTAGTGTTTATTGTATATTAACAATATTAAATACATCTTTTCCAGAATAAGATTCTAAATTTGCACCAATAAAATTGGTTGACTAGTTAAATTTGCTGTGGAGTGGTTATTTGAAATAAAAATCCCATTGCTTAGAAATCTTCAATGTTTTGAAAAAATTTCTTACTTTTACCTGGATTCACCTAGCCCCGCTACATTACAATCTATTTACATATAAACATATATGCGAAAGTTGGTGTATGGCAAAAGTTCAATGAAATTGGGGTATATTTTAGACAACTAATTATACATATATGCTTCTCAAAACAGAAATGGATTTACTCAAAATGAATGATGCAAATGAATTAAAAATCTCCAGACACATAGAATAGCGAATGAAAAATGTATTATTTAACACATTGATTGCGTGAGAATATTGGGATTTTTTTATTTATGTCTAACATAATTATTTTATTTTTAAGGGTTATTCATCTACAAAATAACTTAAATGAAACATCAAGAAGCCAGCACTAACTTGAGCTATATGATGTTCAATATGTTAAATTATAAAACATATCATTAGTTATATGGACAAAAAGAAAGAAGCATGTTACCTTCTGTTATATGATGCTTACAGTCATTGTGTCATCAAGGTGAAGAAAACATCTTGATTTCATAAGTAATTAACTAAACATGTGATATAAATGCGAATATATCTTTTTCACTATAATTTTAAAAATTATTTTCATTTTTATTTAATCATATGGTGGACTGTTCAAGAGATCAGAGACAATTCATGCACCAACATGATTAAGCAGCATAGTGATTAGACTTAAATATTTTTGCATTATTGGGAGACAATTCATGCACCAACATGATTAAGCAGCATAGTGATTAGACTTAAATAAGACAATTCATGCACCAACATGATTAAGCAGCATAGTGATTAGACTTAAATATTTTTGCATTATTGGGAATTGTTATGTAGTGTATAACCTATGCATTATTTTACTGTAAATTTTTTCTTAATTGCTATTAAAAAAAAATCCACAATCTGAAAAATTCAGTCTTGTATAGCCTAGAATGTAAAGAGATAGTGTAATTAGAAGTAAAATGTGAGCTAAAGTTAAAAGAAATAAAATATTACGATGTTATGAATGTTAAAGATTAAAAGTTGATAAGCAGTTCCGGATTAGAAAATGATTACTTAAAAAGATAAGGAAAAACAATAATTATGTTCTAGAACATTCCACTATTAGCAAGAAAATATAAAAGTTCACAGATAAGGGGAATTGAGATCTAACCTATACACTCGCATTATTGGAGCTGGTCGTGTTTATATGAAGATATAGAATAGCTGAGTGTAAGGAAGACTGCGGAGTAACCCTGTGAATTTCACCACTGAAGATGCAAAAGTGGACCTAGGAACTATACACGCCACACTGACTTTATTATGTTTTAATTTATACCTTTATGGCTGTGCATTGGTAAGTAATAAATGTAACACTGAACTGTAACGATATAAATTGTAATGTATATTAAACATTGTTTGTTTAATTTTTACTATTGTTAACTTGTGACAATAAAATCACAATTTTAGTTGTAAAAAACTGTTTTGAATTAATTTTGTTTTTGCTTGTCTGACCACTTTTATCTTGACTGTAGCACTCACTGTGGCTGTACATAGCAGAAAACTGGCACAGTCCGTTACAGGATCGAAATCAAACTGTAATTTTGTCTAGTAGTAGTCAGAGATAGGATTTTGATCAGTAGTTAGAAATTTTATAGGCATAATAAAGTTAAATTGACTGGATAAGTCAGTCTATTGGGAGTAGTTTGGTAAATTGTGCTGCAAGTGATAATAAATGAGTTTAATATTAATATTCTTGTTGATTGTCCAATTTTTCTCGAAAGAATCGAAAAAATTGTTTTTTATTAATTGGACTGTCAGTGACCCCATTAAAATTGCCACGTTGATATGTTATGCTGGGCAATAAGTGATAGAAATCACAAATCGGCTTTGTGATCATGAAGAATCAAAGCAATTGCTATACAAAGTAGTAATTGAAAAAATAAATAATTATTTTAGTCTCCGGCCCTTTTTAGGCATATAGCATGACTACATTTTAGTAATAGATGGCAAAATAAAGTAGAATGCTTAAGTGATTATGATCAAACATTGAGGGAACTTGCTAAGGGTTATAGTTAATAGTGATGCATTAGAGGATAATTTACTTGGACAATTACTTTGGGTGATGTCTATTGGTCTCAAGAGACAATCAAAATGGGAAAAACCCATGAGATCGTGATTGACCAATCAAAGGAATTTTGGAATTTTAGTAATAATAACAAATGTAGTGTGTTTATATTTGAAAAACTGAAAATAAATGTCAGCCTGCTAAGAGTAAGATGAAGGAAGTTGTTTGCTACTGTTGAGAAAAAAAAGGCCACATGGCACAGAAGTATAGATATAATAAAGAGTATTGTAGAGCTGTGACAAAGTAGGTCATTTAGAGAAAGCATGTGGGGCTAATGGGAAAAAAGATCATTAGGTTTCGCCAACTTTTCCAAACGGAAACAAGCAGAAATGCGAGATGTATAATACCCAGATTAATCATAGTAGTGGAATTCTGATGTCAGTGAAATTATTAAATACAATTTTGAAAATGGAAATTGACAGCGGATTGGGTGTATCAAAAATGGCAGTCAAAGACTAATGATAACTAGTTTGAGAGTGATAGATGCTAGTGGTAATATGAGGATATTAGAGAAAGTAAACGCAAGTGTAGAAATTTAAAAAGAGGTCCGTAGGTTACCACTATATATAGTGCAAGCGGTCTTAACCCTATTATAATTGGGAATGGTGTGATGCTCTTGGAATAGAAATAGATTATGATTTTGAGCTAAATTTTAAATAAGGAAATGTCATTAAGCACGCAGACATGCTGTCATATGTACCACTTAAATCAACTCCACAGGAACTTGATCCTTCAATTAACTACATAGACAATTGGAATAATGTAGTAATAAACAGTAAAAAGATAGCGGGTTGAACAAAAGCTGAGCATGGAAATGGTCAATGTTGATCAGCAAAGGCTGGCCTAGAAATCGGCCCGAGATACTTTATAAAGCAATATTGGGATGTAAGAAAAACTATCTATAAGTAAAGGATGTGTGTTAATAAATGATAGAGTATTAATACCTAGTGGTGGTTGTCGTCAGGTTCTTCAGCTTATTCATCAAGGTCAATCTGGTATTGTATGAGCTAAAGCACTTGCTTGAAGTTATATTTGGTGGCCAGAATTAATTCTGAGAACAAATTTGTGAAAACTTGCGAGAATTATCAAATGAAAAATGTTCCAAAGAAAAAATTATGTTATCTGGCTTGTAGTCGAAAAAACTTGGTATCGTATTTACATTGATCACACTGGAGTGTTCCACGGCTACATTTCTTTTAGTAGTTATTGTTTCATACTCAAAATGGATTGAGTATAGAATTATAAAAAATACGAGCACCGAAGAAAAACCCCAGAAAACATACTTCTCTTTTGCTTTTCATGGTTTTCTCGAAACATATATTCAACAATGGAATCAGTTTTACGTCCACTAAATTCGAGGATTTTCTTAAGGAATGGGGAATTAGACATATGGCCATGCTCCCACATCACCCTGAGTTCAGTGGTATTGCAGGAAAGGCATTACAAATGCTATGGAAAGAAGGTACTGCAAATATACAAGAAACATTGTATTTCTGTTTTATTGTATTAGCACAATACACTGACCAGTAAGTAGTACAGGTAAATTTGCAGCTGAGATGATATTCGGACATCTTCACAAAATTATCAATTCACCCAGACCAAAATTTTTCGAGTAATGAAAACAACACAGAATTGCAGTGCACAGAGGGATAAAAAGTCTAGGTGAGAGATGTTTTCAGCAAGAACTGGGTGAATGGTATAATTAAAGAACATCTGTTAAAGCAAATAGTAGTTGTTGAGACTGAAACAGGGAAAATCATGTGAAAACATGTAAATCATGTCAGAAGTTGAAAAGAAGAAATTGAGTGAACTGGAAGTATTATAGTGCTAAACGTTCCAAATTATCTATAGGAATCTGACTTGCCGGAAGTAAACGAAGGACACAAACTAGATAAGGACATTACTTATGAAAATAAAACAATCCCCGTAGATTCCTAAGAACCAAGAAGGAACTGAGTTATCTGAAAGACCGTGGAGGCAGTATATATAGATATTTAGTGCCATATGTATATATGTATTTAGAATGTAAATAGCTAGTGTAATTAGAAGTAAAATGTGTGTTAAAGTTTAAAAAAATAAAATATTATGAAGTTACGAATGTTAAAGATTAAATTTTCGATAAGCAGTTCTGGATTAGAAAATGATTACTAAAAAAGATAAGGAACAATAATAATTATGTTCTAGAACATTCCACTATCAGCAGTAAGATATAAAAACTCACAGATAAGGAGAATTGAGGTCTAATCTATACACTCGTATCATTGGAGCTGGTCGTGTTTATATGAAGATACAGAATGGCTGAGTGTAAGGAGGACTGTGGAGTGACCCAGTGAATTTCATTACTGAAGGTGCAAAAGTAGACTTGGGGACTATACAGACCACACAGGCTTTATTATGACTTAATTTGCGGCTTTATGGCTGTATATTCATAAGTAGTAATTTTAATTCTGAATTGTAATGATATAAATTGTAATATATATTAAGTGTTGTTAATTTAATTTTTATTATTGTTAACTTGTGGCAATAAAGTCAAAATTTTAATTATAAAAAACTGTTTTGAATTAATTTTGTTTCTGTTTGTCTGATCATCTTTACCACGACTGTAGCAGTCTTAATTGATACACTGTTAATGGAATAGTTTGCTACTCATGGAAACAAATAAGTCATCTACCAGAGCAGACTCGATAATCATTTATAACTAGATTAAATTGTTATCCACTGCTGATCACAATTTTTATGTCATTCTGGTCGCTATACATACTTGTTAAAAATTTAATTAGTTATTGGTGAATAAAATAATTTATAGAACTTAAATCTAATTTTTTTTTTTTATATTTATTTAGTGATTTTGATTTATATATTTAAGTTGTTTCTCTAATATATATTATGAATTTTTAGTTGATCATACAAGAGTAATATTAAGGGATGGTAATCAGAGTACTGTTGGATGTGATTATATCAACGCTAATATTATTACAGTAAGAATATTTTTGATTTAACTTTCTATTCCTTTTTTATAATTAGTCATAAGTTATTATAATGAAAAGTTACAACATTGTGATGCAGAACAATAAAGTATCTGTTATATATATCTAAATGGGAAATAATTTAAATGTTTCCATAATAGCTAATTATTAAAATGCATTATTATAAACAGCTTGTATAGAACTCCAATTTTAGAATAATTTTCTCATTCCTTGTTTATAATATTTTAAGCAGATATTGTATAATTTCATTTGAAATTGTGAACAATAGGAAATATACAAATGTTTTGCTTTTTACAATAAATAAACACCCACCTAAAAATATATTCTTATTACATAGTAAACAACTTTTTTTAATGGTTTAATATATATTTTACTATGTATTACTAATAATTGTAAAAAAAAAAACAATAACAGTTATAATATACATGTATAACATTGTTTTATATATAGAAATATTGTGGTTTGGTTTTGATTAATAGTGATGAAGAATGATAAAATAAAGAGATTGTTTGATAATTGCATTACTGTATGCCTTAGATTCCGTAATTTCTTTGACATTTAACTCTATAGAGGGCGCTTTGTATTCTGTATTCAGTGTGTAAATGTGATAAAAGAGGTGGAAAAGTGGTTTTTAAATATAGATAGTTTAAAGAGAAAGTCAGGAGAAATCGAGGAAAATGTAGTTGAGGAAAATTGTATAGAGTATCTTTTTAGTGGAGTGACAAGAAATATGGATAGAAAAATAAGTAGTGCAATGGAGATGGTTAGCCAAAAAATAAGTAAGATAGAGAGAGGTAAAGGTTGTAGAAGCAAAATTAAAATCGTTAGAGACAAAGTGTGAGCAAATAAAGGAAATATTGAAAAAAATAAGTAAGATAGAGAAAGAGGTAAAGGTTGTAGAAGCAAAATTAAAATCGTTAGAGACTAAAGTGTGAGCAAATAAAGGAATTATTGAATAGGAATGATAAGGAAGTCCAGAAGGTGAAAGAGAATGTTACGGATGAAGTATGGAAAGTAAACTATAAGACATTATTGATAGGAGATTCGCGAATTAGAGAATGTGGAGATATAACTGCAAGGGAAAATAGAAATAGGCATGTAAGAATATGTCTACCTGGAGTTAGGGATGTTACACATAAGGTAAAGAAACAAGGGAGTAGAGATGTGTATATTCTAGTAGGGACAAATAATTTGTCAGAGCCTTCAGAGAGAATAATGGATGAGTTTATAAAATTGATTAGTAATTTGAGTAAGATTAAAGGAAAAGTTGAAATAGTTGGATTACTACCGTGATTCAACAATAGGTATATATTAGATCGGGCATGTTCTATAAATGAGAGACTGAGTTTTAGATGAGAATATTCAGAAGAATAAAAGTAATAGAAAAGTGAGGGTTAGTAAAAGTGTAACAGAGAGGGGGGAAAGTATGCAGAGAATATAAGGGTGCTATTAAGAACAAAGAAAATGAAAAAGATGTTAATATTAAATGGAAAAATTATTTTAAAAAAAAAAGAAATTGGCGAAAATAGATAATTATATAGAGAGAATGAAATTAAATAGTAAATTATTGGAGGATATTAATAAAAGTGGAAGAGATGAGAGTTAAAAATTTTGGAAATATATTAAAAGAAAGAATGTAAAGGAGAGAGTAATAGTATCACTAAATGATGAGGAAAAAGAGTGCAGTTCTAGAGAAGAATTAGAGACAATCTTAAATAAGTATGTAATGGATATAGAAAATATGTTAGATGTGAAGAACAAAATGATAACAAACATAAAAACACATAGTAATGGAAATATTAGTTTTATAGAAAATGAATTGACTAAGACAGGGAAGACATTGAAAAGTGGAAAGGCAAGAGGTTTAGATCGGTGGGCAGCAGAGATGGTGTAGAATTTGGCAAATAGGACAAAATTAAATCTGTTATCACATTTTAATATGATGGCACAGAAGACAATATTTCCAGATAGCTGGAATAATATAAGACTAAGACTATTATTTAAAAGAAAGGATAAGGATCATAGAAAGTTAAATAAATTATAAACCGATAGCTGTAATGTCAGTGTTATATAAAGTTTTTGCATATATGGTGGCTGGAAGGGTGGCAAAATGGATGGAAGAAAATGGATGTAGTGGTAGAAATGCAAGGAGTTTTTAAATTGGATAGGCATATAGGAGATAGTTTATTGTAATTACACAACTTATAGATATGATTAGAAATACAGCTAGACAGTTATATATGGTCTTTAGAGATGTAGAGAAGACATATGATAGAGTAAATAGAAATAGATTATGAGTAAGTTTAATGAATTTGGGAATGAATGGAGCCTTAATGGATCTTATTAAGAGATTGTATGAAAATAATTACTATACGTATCAATTAGGGAGTATAGAATCAGTTAAAGTTAAAAATGAGGTAGGACTAAGGCAAGTATGCCTTATATCAGCTATTTTGTTTTTGTTGTATTTGAGAGAAATGGAGAGAGTAATAGAAAGACTAGGAAGAGGGTTATAGGTACCATTAATAGACGGCAAGGGAGTGTATATATTAATCAGGTCTTTTATTTGCTGATAATATCTTCTTGTGCACAGAAAGTAGGGAAGATATGGAAGTTATGCTGAAGACATCTGCAGGGCTAGGTAAAGAGATGGGGATTAAATTTAATGAAGAAAAATCCAAAAGTAATGATAAATGCTGAGGAAAAAGAAGAGAAAGACTTTTTATTTGGAGATATAACGTTAAGTGTGGTGAATAGGTATAACTGTTTGGTAATTGTTTAAATAAATAGAGAAATTGCTTGAATGAATGCAAGAAAAAATTGATAAATGAATCAAAGAAAAGAAAGGGACTGATAAAGAAATTAACAGTGTTTTCATATAATAAATATGATGTATAGTAAGAATTGTATGGAAAGGAGTGGCAGTAGCAGGGTTAACTTATGGTAATGCTGGTAAAGGGGTGTTAGTTACTTAGAAAAGGTGCAAAGAGAAGTAGGAAGACGTGTTATATGCAGATGCATGAACAGCAAAGGAGACAATTCACGGAGAAATGGGATGGTCAAGTTTCTATATGAGAGATGCAAAAAGCAAAATGAAAATGTTCGTTAGATTGCAATTCATGGATAGTAAGAGAATAGCCAAAATAGTATTTAATTGGATTACAAGTAAAGGACAGGCAACAAGATGGGTGAGAAAGGGTAGTACGGTCTGCAGAAGATTTGGATAAATGGGATGATTGAGTTAAGAGAATTGTTGAGTGTTATAGCAGCAAGAATGGGATAGAAGAATAGATACATTAATAAAAAATAGAGAGTTGGAGAGTAAAAAGAGTTTAAATACATGTAGAAGTAAACAATATTGGGTGTGAGTTAATTTACGATAGTAGCAAGAAAAGTAGTTTACTGTTTAAGGCTCGAACATGATCATTAGCAACAAAGGAATATATATATAAATGGAGAAGTGTGGGTCTGCAAGTTATGTAAGGAAGGCATGGAAAATATTAGGCATTTGTTCATTAAATGTAAATGCTTACAAGCAGAAAGCGTACATGTAATGAAGTTGTGGGTGAATAAATATAAACAAAATGATTATACAGAAAGTGGGTGCTTGGTTTTATATGCTGGGTTTGGAAAAAGGTAAGGGGATCTAGTTATAAGAGCCATAGAGTGGACAACGATAATGTTGTGGAAATGGGATAGACCAGAATAGAGAAGAATATGGGGAAAACTCAGGGCGGGGAATGGAAAAGGAAGATAAGGTGTTCAATAAGTTTTTCTGGGCATAGTGGCTGAGAGATTTCTGACTCCGATAAAAGAAAAGCCATAGTGCATCACATCGCAAATGTAATGCTTACAATCAGAAAGGGTACAATAATGAAGTTGTGGGAAAATAAATATAGACCAAGTGATTATACAGAAAGTGGATTATTGGTCTTTATGTGGGGGTTGGAAAAAGATAAGAGGAGGGATCTAGATAAAAGGCCATGGAGTGGACAAAGATGATGATGCGACAATGGGATAGAGCAGGATAGAGGAGAATATGGGAAAAACTTAGGATGGGGAATGGAAAGGGAAGGTAAAGTGGTTTAACACGTTTTTCTCAAATATATTGGCGGAGAGATTCCTGACTTCGATAAAGGAGTAATTATATCACATCACATCACAAATGTGTAAATCGGTACAATAAATCCAAATTGTATATTAATAATAATTATTATTCAGTATATATTTAAACAATAAGCATTGCCTGTATTATTATACCTTAATTTATTACATGATCATCTTTGAGACCATACGATTTTGTTTGATAATTAATATCTACAATTATTCAGTTTATTAAGATGATCTGCCTCTTTATTGTTTATGTTATTATTTACTTAAGCATTTACTTTGCTGTGTGATATCTCAAAAATAATGTTTTAAAAACTTTTTCTGTAATCTTGGGATCATTGATAAAGATTCATCATTGAATATCTTCATGCACAGGATATGTTAGAAGATACAGATGTTTCACTTATTTTTGTGAATTTGTAGATTTTGAATTATAGATAGAAAGATTTCTGACAGCTTTATAATGATGACATCATTACATACATATCCAAGGTGATATGCTTTTGTCCAAAGATGACACAAATTTATCAGGGACTTAGATATTAATTTGTCATATAAAACAGCAGCATAAATGGCAAATTGTTTGAAAAAGAAATATCCTTTTTAATTTAAAGATGAGAAATATTCTCATGAAATTGTTTGCTAACGACAAAAGATATATAATTCATAAACGTAAAGCTAAGTTGAACTTGTTATATACAAATTTGTAAATTATATATAGATTAATAGAATCTATTGAAACATTAAATTCAACTTGATTTGTAAGCAGATCAATTATAGATTATTCTTTGCAAATTTTAATCTGAAATACTAGAATGGCATTGAATATATGACACTCTTAGGATGAAATAGATGAGCCCCTTAAGCAAGACTATAGAGAAAGGTTTTGGCAGAATATTTTTGATCATGACCTTGCCAGATTAGTTTAAGTTCCATTAAACATGAAAATAAGTTTTAAATTTTATATTATTTAACTATTATGGGCATAAAGCCAAAATTAATTATTTTTAGTATTTTATCTGGTTGATTCAATTACTCAATCATAATAGAAATACCATTTTTTTAATGGTTAATGTAGATCAGAATAATGAATAACTTACTTTTCTAAGTCATCATATCATACAGACTGCAATAATAATTTGTTACATGAGTTTAGATTCATTAGATCTAATTAGATTAAGATGTAAGTCCATAATTTTTTTGACATATAGGTGAGAAATGCAAGCAATAGTTGAAAAATTTATAAAAGTTTTTTACAAAAATTTACTGGACAGAGTAATATTTGCATTGAGGTTAATGTGATACAAAGAATTGTTTTTGAAGATAATAGCAAAATGACTATCGGATTACTTATGATTCCTGGATTAATTAAGAACATTATCCCTAAACATGATAGACAAATCTCTAACTATTTGCAATGATTTTTAAAGGGGGTCTGCTAAACCAATTATTTATTGGGGGATTCTTGGTGGAAATTAAAGCAGTTTTTGGATTTCTTCTAGATAGATGTTCAAGATTTTTGCATTAATTGCTATACTTTGTTTTTTTAATGATCATATTGTAGAAAGTCTTATTTATCAAATATTGTAAGAGTTTTATGTAAATATTTGATAATTATTGTGAGAATATAAGTTCCGATTCAAAAGTATTATATTTCTAATCATAACTGTAGTGTAGAAAATTAACTTGGACTTGATCAGTTTAAAAATCAGGTAATGGATAAACAAATTGATTAATTTCTATTGTGACAATTGATTCTGAAAAATATTTTCACTTAAAAAAACTCAAAATATTAACCACATTGTTTTTAATTCATATATGTATCTAATTGTTTTCATTATAAAAATTGGTAAGCCAAAAACTGAATGGCTCTAGTATTGGGAGTTGGAATACCATAAATTATTTTGATTTTAAAAATAATTATTTTATAAGAATAGATGTATATTAAATTAGAAAAACAGTGAGTGTTTAAAAATAAATAAAAAATATTTGTGTCCTAAATGGAAAATAAAACTTTTTTTTGTTAATGTTATTTTTAAAAAATTAAATATGATGAAAGAATGGAAATTGAGCAAAATTTTTAATAATGCAGTATGAAAATTGAAAAATATAATGTGGGTCATCAATTTTAAATGAGAATTTATATACCACGTTCAAGTAAATTTTCTATGCTGCTTAATGAGAATCTTGAAAAGGAATAAGTTAAATAAGACATTTAATTTTAATAATTAGAGAGTTCAGAGAAGCCCTAAGTTCATATTCACTATTTTGTATATATATTATCCCAAAAAAAATGTAAATAAATAACATTAAAATTCATAAATTTAGTAAGCTTTATGAGTTTTTATCACTAAGAATATGTCGGCAGCCATTTTTTTTAATCTTGTGATGCTCTCATTAATTCCAATGAGATTTGTTTATTAATCACATTTTCTTTGTATTAATTAAGTTGAAAGCATAGGTTTTTATTTCTTTGCTTTTTTCTTGAAAAAAATTTTATTTGATAAAATGTTTTCTAAGACTAATTTAAGAGAATTAATAATTTAATATGTGATAAAAGTTTATCAATTTGTGTTTAAAGATGAAAATCATATTCAGAAATAGGTCATATGTTCAAAAAGAATTGATAAGAGAAATAATAAAAAGTAAAAAGCACATTCAGCCCACCCTTGTTTACATTTCTGAAATGACTAAAATTATACTCATGTTAAAGTAATTTTTTGATGAGGCATTAAATTTGTGGATAGAAAATATGTGAAATGACAAAATGTTCCTGCTAGACATTATTGTATTGCATTAAAATGCTTAATGTCTGTAAGAAAAGTTCCAAAAGTTTATATAATATCGTATTTCATGTGGGAAAATGTATTTTAAGAATAAATTAAAAGAATTCATACTTTATTTAATAAATGACAAAACCAAAATTATTGATTTGTAGTGAAAGAAAAAAAAAAAAAAATCCAAGGATAAATCATATATTAGAGAAATAATGAAAAGCATATTTATGTCATTTTTCTTTGCTCTTTTGAAATGGCTAAAGTTTTTTACTATTTTTTTTTTTTTGAGTGAAAGTGAATTATTGCACATATGCATTTAATATATATGTAAATGGGCTCTCTTAATTTATTAATAACGTTATAATTTTTTAAAAAGTTTTAATAAATTCTAATCTTAATTTTGTAATGGTATTTTGGGTAAACCAAAGATATACAAATATGTAACAGTAAATTTTGATTACAAATAAATATTTATATTGATGAAAGTTGAATGGTTAATGAAATTTAAAAAAAAAAGGTTCGGTTCAAATATATATAATAATATTAACCGATGTTGATGATGATGATAATGATTTATATCATAAGTAAATATAAGTCCTCCCCAAAAGTATTTTATTTGTTTTTCAGTTTCAATAAAATGAAATAAAAAAGAAACTCTCAAGTGCCAAACCTTCTAATTAGAAAGTTTACTTTTGGAAAACTTATTAATGCCTGATCATCATTTAAAATTATTATTGCCATCCCTGCATGCCTCTCAGCGGATTGCATGATTTCTCAGGGATGGCGATATTACTTACATTTTGGATGTTAAAAGCATAATATTTATATTGAGTTCAGTAAGCAAACACAAATTAAATGGATTAATAAAAAAAAGAAATAATTTATTAACAATGAATATATAAAATTGTTTCCTACATACTTGCAACTATTGCTAAATTTACAAAATATTAAAGATAATAAAATAGTAAGAAATATTTTAGATTTAAATTCTTTTAATATATATAATGCTAAGATTTTGCCACATGAAAAATTTAAAGAGTTCCAAATTAAGGGGGTTTCTGCTGATGTCGTTCTTTCAATATATTTACAGATGTCTTCATTAGTTCCTCCAAATATGGTAGTTATTTTCCTGGTGATGTTAGATAGGAAATACAGCAGCTTTAGTGACATTAGATGGGGTATAGTATCAGTAGGTTTTGAATCATTTTTATGGCGCTGTTCACTTCTTTCTTCATGGCATTATTAAAGCAGCAATGGCTTGTTTTAGCAAACTTCAGTGTTTGTTCTGGATCTGATTGCATTTCCGGATGTTTTGGCTGATGTAGTTTTGGGTTCTCTAGCCACACATACTAGATTGTCTTCTGTTTAATGAAGTCATGATATTTGCTGTTATAAATGGAGTATTGAAAAATACTATAAAACAAGTTCCAGTGGAAAACAGTTTTAACAAGCAGTTTCCTTGGCATGGAATTACTGCAGCACTGCTTTTTGATTTTAGTTCTCATATAAACTAGAATAGACTGGACTGCCTTAATTGCTTGTTTCAAACCTATTTATTTCTATCTGATGTTCCACAACATTTTCCAAACAACAGATTTGTCACTAGCTAATTACAAAGTTTGACCTCTGTTTTTTTATAACAACATATTTTTTTGGAAGGCATTTTCTTTATTCTCTTCAAAGCATGTTGTGGAAAAAAATAATTTTGCAGTTGTTTTAAAATTATACCATGATTTAATAAATAAATGAACAGAAGAAAAAAAAAAGTTTTTTCCCCTCTTTATCTTCGTTTGTTAGCCATAAGAAGAAAGATAAAAAAAAAATTGCCATTGACTTTTAAAATTTGATGGCTAATTTTTGAAATATTATTAATTCCAAAATTTTACTATCATATTCAGATTTGCCATCAGATTTACTTTAGGAATTGACAAGTTGTTTAATTAAAAACCATTCAGAAAAAGGCAAATGAGAAAAGATACAAAATGCTTGATATTTTTATACATAATTTAAAATTTTTGCGTTTATCAAATTATTGTTCTTCCATCATAATGCAATTTATCATTTTATTGTTTCTCATTTATTACAAAGTAACTTTATAAAATATTTAATAATATGATCAAATGCATAAATTAACTTTTTTTTTAATTTTTAGACAGCTTATATATTTATTTCTCAATTTATACAAGTTCTTTATTAATTTTTTTTTAATGTAGATTTTGTAATATAACCAGTTTGAGCTGCTATCAGATTTGTTTTTGTTACAATTTGTTTATGCATGCTATAAAAGCAGCTGTGTTATATATGTTTGTGTGTTGAAAAGATTGTACATTTACAGTATTGAAAGTAATATGCATTGCATTCCAATCAAAGCTTATAAAAAAATGTTAGTTATTATCTGCTATATACAATACAAGTGAAATGGTTTGGAGCAAAATACAGTAGATATCATGGTTCCATTATGTCTGTAGAAAAAGATTAAATTTGTAACAGTTCAATGAGTTTCTGACATGAATAACTAATATTAGCTGAATCATTTAATTTTAAAAAGTAGATAGAGTTGCCCCATCCTAAATATGTATTTCTGCAATTATCTGCTTACATAGCTTTTAAATTTTTCATTAATTCAAAGCAACTTTGTTTATAATGACATTAATAAATAATAATTTAGTTGTAAGTAATTCATGGATTAATGTGATATATGAAACATATTTCTATATGCTGAATATAATCTTGTGTTAATCCACTAGATCCTTAAAAAAAATGTTAAGAAATATTGTAACAGATGACACTTTCTATAGTAATTACAGTAAAAAAACATCTCATTGAGCAGTTTTCATTTGCTTTTTAGAATTGAGATATGATGTAAAGATAAAAAAAACAATGCAGTTATTGAAATCAAAAGTAGCAGTTCCTCTCTTCCTTTCTTCAAGTAAGCTAAAATCAGACAATCCTATTCAAGAAAAATGCAGGCTTTTGTAAAATAATTATGTAGGACTTCTTTGCAACCTCTTATAACTGAATTATTTTCATCATCTTATTAAATTCATGTATTATTGTTTTATTATTATATTTTTTAAATAAAAAAAAATTAAATATATTTAATTAAAATAAACAATAAATAAAGAATTTGGTTGTTTTCTCATCCTTGGTGTTCGCCACAGGATGGCGTTGATGCTAATCAAAAACATATACATATAACGATTCTGGGCCAGACCTAAATGATCGATTTGATCTAAAAAGATCTGATTTCTTAGATTTGTAATAAAATATTCTACTAACTAATACTATTATATGATGTTAGTTTTTTTTATTTTTGTAAATGTTTATTAATCTTATCTTGTTTTTGAGTTTGTGTGTGTGTGTGTCTTTAAAGTTACGGTGTTTTTCTAATTTTTTTTTTTTTTTTGACTTTACGTGTATCTTTTTAAAGTTACGGTCTTTTTTTTTTTTTGCAAGCAAGATGTAATAAGTAAATGTTTATTAATCTTATCTTGTTTTTGAGTTTGTGTGTGTGTCTTTAAAGTTACGGGGCTTTTTCAAATTTTTTTTTTTGGACTTTAGGTGTGTCTTTTTAAAGTTACGTTGTTTTTTTTGCAAGAGTAAATCAATAATTTGATTCAAAAGCAAGACGTAATAAGTCAATGTTTATTAATCTTAGATTGTTTTTGAGTTTGTGCATGTGTATGTCTTTAAAGTTACGGAGCTTTTTCTCATTTTTTTTTTTTTGACTTTATGTGTGTCTCTTTTTAAAGTACGGTATTTTTGGTCAAGAGTAAATCAATCATTTTATTAAAAAAGCAAGACGTAATTCTAAATCTATCAAAAGTAACGTAATTTATATACTACAATTTAGAATTGATATCCGACTACTATTAGTAGGGACCGTCATTGAAAGGCTCGATTGAAAAATGATACCCGACTAATTTCCGTTTTCTTTTTTTTTTTGGGGGGGGGGGGGACAGTAATGAATCAGAAAGTGGGTTGTTTTTGTTAAGTCTGTCTATATAAAAAGGGTACCGTTATTGAAATACTAAATTTAAAAATGATAGCCAACTAATTTGCGTTTCTTTTGACAGTAATTAATCAGAAAGTGGGTTTCTTTTTTTTTTTTTTTGGTAAATCTTGTGTATATATAAAAACAAACAAACCGTCGTAATTCAAAGACTCCATTGAAAAAAAATCAAACCCTGTTGAATTTGCTTTTTTTTTTTTTTTAAAGACAGTAATTAATCAGGAACTGGGTTGTTTTTGTTAGTGTGTAGATATAAAAACTAATATTATTTTGAAATAATAAATGTAACAAAAAAAAAAAAATAATACTCAACTAATTTTATTTTTCGGACAAGTAATTACTAATAATTAGACAGTGTTTTGTTTTTGTTTGTGCGTATATATATATATAGCAAAAGTAACTGGTCACGGACGAATTCTCGCGAAAATGGTACTTTTCGTGTGATCCTTTAATTTTTTTTTCCCTTTCGCACCCTTAAAAGCAATTTTTGAGGGTTACTCCTTCGTAATGGAATCTTCAGGATATTATTACTAAACTTACAACAGTAAAGTAAGTTACAACACATTAAAAAAAATAGACGTCTTATCAAATTTAAAAAAACTACGAATGCTTCAAATATCACACACTCTCACACGAAACTACAGAGAAAATAGATATTCTACTATTACGAGAAGATGATGAACAAAATCGACTACTATGGCAGCCGAACAAGGCATTTCTTTCTCTTGGCTTTTAGCATAGGAAAAAGGCCATAACCGGCAGCCATCGGGAACTCTTTCTGTGTTTTATCATAGAAAGAAGACTCTTTGTGTTGGCTTCTGTCGCCGCCACCGCCTCCTCCGTCCAACATAACGTGAGGACTTTTCTGCATTTATAATGTAGAAAAATTCCTCTTTTGTTGGGTGAAGGCCGGTGAAACTGTACATTTCTAGGAATTTACCTAGAAATAGCGACATCTTAAGGCAAACATCAGGGATGAGAAAACAACCAAGAATTTAATCAACATGCGAACTAGGTTTTTATTATTATGGAAGAATAGAACAACATTATAGGATCTTTCTCTCTTCTTGGATGATATGAAGCAGTAAAAATAATAAATTTACTCCCCTGGAATTTCCTCCATAAGAAAAGGAAAAAAAAATGTTTTAGATAATGTCCTAAAAACTAAATCTTGCACAAGTCTGCCATAAAAGAAAACAATTTAAAAAGGAAAAGAAACTAAATTGATTCTGTTTTATTTTATACATCACATCACATACATCTTTGTTTTTTGTTTTTTTAAAAAAAAACCACTTTGATATGTTTAAAGACTATTCTAAAAGTTACATGTATATAATTCTTTTGAACTTCATTTAGTTTTAGAAAAATTTTAATTTTGTTTTATCTGTTTAATCATTATTGGTATAATAGTTTATTATTGTAATAATATGTTACTTGTTAAGAATTGTACAAGAATTTTCTTTAACATATTATGGTGGAACAAAACCCTTTAGAACCGCCAAACTACAATGATTACTAAAATTATAGTAATTGGTACAAGGGCACCACTAGGTGATATTGGAACCTAGAATGGAGAATTTGTTCACTAATTTCAATCTCAAAGCTAAGTTTAAGTTTTCTGTCTTTTTTATGTGATTAATCATCTGAGATCATCAATATGAAGACTGTTTGCTTGTGGTATGAAAGTGAGGAGTAAATTGTGATCAAGAGTAGATTTATTTGAATTTGGAAAGACTGGGAATTGTTCGTTTAGAAAGTGTTTCATTTGCCATTTTAAATTTAGAAGTTTTTTAAAAAAAAAATTTTGTTGGATGTGTGTTAATGGAAAGATATTCTATAATTAAGTTTTACGTAAGATTTAAGAACTGAGTTATTTTGAGAAAAAAGATAACGTTTTGGAAGCCTAAGGTTGGAAAACACGTGGTTATCGATTGATCGTTTTTGAATGAAAGTAAAGTTTTTATCTTTCTGTGCAAAGGGGTTTGACGAGTAGGAGAAGAAGTATAAATTCAAATATAGAGTAGATGACTTGGAAATAAGGAATATGGATTGTATTTGTATTTGACAATGCATATATAATTGTCAGAAAGAAATTAGGCATTCTATGGTAGAGTGTACTATATGTGATGAGGTTTATCACTTGAAATGTAAGACTAGGAAGGATGTAACAGGCTTATAGTTATGTAGACAGTGTGTAAATATGATAAAAGAGGTGAAAAAGTGGTTTTTAAGTGTAGATAATTTAAAGAGAAAGCCAGAAGAAATGGAGCAAAACGTACTTGAGGAAGAAGGGATAGAGTATGTTTTTAGTGGAATGACAAGAGATTTGGATGAAAAAATAGGTAGTGCAATGGAGATGTTGGCCAAAGAATAAGTAAGATAGAGGAAGAGGTAAAGGATATAGAAACAAAATTAAAATCGTTAGAGATGAAGTGTGAGCAAACAAAGGAATTATTGATTATGAATGATAAGGAAAAAGTAGATAAGGAAGTCCAGAAGGTGATAGAGAAGTTTATGAATGAAGCAGAAAGAGTAGACTATGAGACAGTATTGATAGGCGATTCACTAATAAGAGAATGTGGGGATATAATTGCAAGGGAAAATAAAAACAAGTATGTAAAAGTATGTTTGCGTGGAGCTAGAATTAGGAATGTTATAGATAAAGTAAAGAAGCAAGGAAATAAAGATGTGTATTTTATGGTAGGGACTAATAATTTGTCAGAGCTATCAGAGAGAGTAATGGATGAGTATATAGAATTGATTAGGAGTTTGAGTAAAATTAAAGGAAGAGTAGGAATAGTTGGATTATTACCAAGATTTGATAAGAGCTATATGGTAGATAGGGCATGTTCTATAAAAGAGATATTGAAAAAATTGTGTGAGAGAAATGATGTTATGTTTGTGGATGTGTGGGATTTTTTTATTGGGAAGAGGAAATTATATAGTAAAGATGAATTGCACTTAGGAAAACAACGAAGTGAAGTTTTAGGGAGTAGGAAATCTGATTTATAAAGAATATAGTTCGGGAAACTTGTAAAGGGGGCTGGGTTTTTAAATTGCAGTGTTATCAGAAAGAAGAAGAATGGATGGGATGTAAGAAATAAACAAAGGGTAGCTGATTATATCTATAAGGGTAGATGTGAAGAGGGAATGGGTCTGTAAAATTAATGGTAAGCAAGTTATTTATAAATGTAATGGAGAAGAAAGATTCAAAAGAATTTATAAATGGGTAATTAGGAAAGAAGAAATTATTAAAATTGAGTATTTGGATATGCAAGCTGGTAGGAGACCAGAAAAGTTTAGTTAAAAATGAAGAGTTTGAGGTATTAGCAGTAGTGCAAACACATCTGAGAGAAGAAGAAGAACCTATTCTGGAAGACTTGGTATGGCAGGGTATAAATAGAAAAGAAAAAGAAAAAAAGGGTGGTTGTATAGGAGTTATGTCAAAAAAATATTTAAATATTGTTAAATGTCAAGAACATTTGTGGTTTGAGATAAGGTTAGGAAGAAAAGAATGGATGGTGGCTATAATATCTATAGCTACTGGAGATAGTCAAACTATAATGGAGTGGACCAGTAGCATATATGAAGGCCTAGTTAAGGATATACAGAGTTTCAAAGAAAAGGGAAAGAGAGGGAATATGAATGGGCATATTGAAGAAATTGATGATGTAGGTAATAAGAATGGAGAGCTTTTGAAGAATTTTTGTCAGAGAGTGATCAAATATTTATGAGGGACAATATACATGGTCTAGAAATACACCTGGGTCTCTTTTTACACGGACTTACTTAACACGATTTTGAAGTTACGCAATTCGTGTTTCACCGGAAGTCGATTTCCGATAATGCGCTATTACTTTAAATAATAAATTTCGTGCACTTACATTATATTGAAAGTAATAGCACATTATTGGAATTCGACTTTCATCTTAGTAATTTCAATATTTTCAGTGCTTTATAATAGTAAGATTTTATGCAATAATGAAATTAAAATCATGATTTCCACATTTTATGTATACACATATTAAATTTTACAAGATTATAATGTAAATTTGTTCAAACATTGTGCGTGTTAATTTTGCATTTTAAATCACATTCTGTTTTTGCTTTTTAAAAAAGAACGTAATCAATTATTATTTTCTTATTACTGACACTAATCATTAATGTGCTCTTAAATTCCAACGAGAGCTAAATGGTTGTATGTCTGGATATCGCGAGCTTCGTAAACAATTAATAAAATCATCGTCTTAAAGATTAATTACTGATTACGTTGTCACCAGAAAATCATAATAATTAAAATGTGTATAAAAAAATGTAAATTACTGTACTGTAAATTATGCATAAAAATATATTATTTTGAATAAAATTAAATATTATAGTTAAAAAAAGTTTGTCTTTTATCAATTTTTTTCAAATTTGAAATTTTTTATTAGTCATATTTTATTTCCTTATTTTTTTTTTGCGCGAATTTTAAAGTAATTTTACGTTGGTGCTTTGCTTTTATGCAAATTTTGAAAAATCACAGACCGCATCCCCCCTTTTTCAATCTAAGTCACGTCTATTTTTGAGCGATTTCATTTGCGCATGTTTTCTGAGGAACCTATCTATCACGTAAAATGAGACCCAGGTTGTAATATATTCCACACAATAGCAGAGAAAGAGAGAATGAATAAAGTATGGAAAATTAAGGTGTTTGATAATGAAGAGAGAGTATGTAATAGTGATGATAATTTCTTTATAATAGAAATGGTTAGTAATGTGATGGAAAATAGAAATAAAAGTAGAAACTTATAGTGAAAGATGTGGATGGAGAGTGAATGAGAAGAGTGAGTTAGAAGAGTATAAAATAAACGTTGAAGAAACCATGGAAGAGTTGGTTAGGGATGAGTATAAGGACTTGTGTGGTGCAATAGAGATAGTGGCAAATAGGTTTTAGATGAGAATATTCGGAAGAATAAAAGTAATAAAAAAGCGAGAGTTAGTAAAAGTGTAAAAGAGAGGAAAAAAAGCATGCAGAGAATATAAGTATGCTATTAAGAACAAAGAAAGTGAAAAAGATGTAATGTTAAATGGGAAAAGTACTTAGAAAAAAGAAGATTATTATAGAGAGAGAATAAAATTGAATAGTAAATTGTTGGAGGATATTAATAATAGTAGTAGAGATGGGAGTAAAAAATTTTGGAAATTCATTAAAAGAAGGAATGTAGAGGGAGAATGAGATAGTATTACTAGATATGAAGGACAGAGTGATAGCAAACATGAAAGCATGTAGTAATGGGAATATTAGGTTTACAGAAAATGAACTGAATGAGGCAGGGAATAAATTGAAAAGTGGAAAGGCAAGAGGTTTAGATCGAGGGCAGCAGAGATGGTAATGAATTTAAGGCATAGGCAAAAGTAAAATTATTATCGTGTTTTAATAAGATTGCACAGAAGAGAGTTTTTCCGGGTAGTCGGAGTAATACAAGAATAAGGCTACTATTTAAAGGAAAAGGTAAGGATCATAGAAAGTTAAACAATTATAGACTGATAGTGATAACATCAGTTTCATATAAAGTTTTTTCGTATATAGTGGCTGGAAGAGTTGCAAAATGAATGGAAGAAAATAATTTAGTGGGAGAAATGCAGGAAGGTTTTTGATTGGATAGATGTATAGGAGATAGTTTATTTGTAGTTACACAACTTATGGATATGAGTAGGTATACAGGTTAGACAATTATATATGGTTTTTATAGATATAGAGAAGCCGTATGATAGAGTGAATTGAAATAGATTATGGGTAAGTTTAGTAAATTTAGGAATGATATGGAGCTTTAATAGATATTAATAAATTATATGAAAATGATTACTATGCATATCAATTAGGGAATATAGAATCAGTTAAAGTTAAAAATGGGGTTGGACTAAGGCAAGGATGCCCTATGTTATCTATTTTGTTTTTGTTCTATATGAGAGAAATGGAGAGAGCAATAGGAAGATTGGGAAGAGGGATAGAGATACCATTAATAGGTGGCAAAGGAATATATACATTATCTGGTCTTTTATTTGCAGATGATGTATTTTTGTGCGCAGAAAGAAGGGAAGATATGGAAGTTATACTGAGGACATGCGTAAGGGTGGGTAAAGAGATGGGGATTAAGTTTAGTGAAGAAAAATCAAAAGTAATGATGATTAATACTGGGGAAAGAGAAGACAAAGAATTTTTATTGGGGAATATAAAGTTAAATGTGGTGAATAGATATAATTATTTGGGAATCATCTTAAGTAATCAGAGAAAATGCTTGGATGAATGAGAGAAAAAAATGATAAATGAAGCAAAGAAAAGAAAGGGATTGATAAAAAAATTAACAGTGTTTTTATTTAATAATTATGATGTAGCTAGAATTGTATGGAAGGGAGCGGCGGTAGCAGGGTTAACATATGGCAATGATGTGTTATGTGTTAGTAAAGGGGTATTAGATTACTTGAAAAAAGTGCAAAGAGAAGTGCAGATGTGTGGACAGTAAAGGAGGCAATTCAAGGAGAAATGGTATGGTCAAGTTTTTATATGAGGGATGCAAAAAAGCAAAATGAAAATGTTCGGTAGATTGTAGTTTATGGATAATAAAAGAATAGCCAAAATTGTATTTAATTGGGTTATGAATATAGGGCAGGTAACAAGATGGATGAGGAAGGTAATGTGATATGCAGAAGATTTCGATAAAAAATTTATGTCAGTATACATTTACAAAAGATGGAATGATTGTGATAGGAGAATTGTTGAGTATTATAGTGGTAAGGAATGAGATAGAAGAATGGACGCATTAATAAAGAATAGGGAGTTGGAGAGATGGAGAACTAGTATGGAGAGTAAAAAGAGTTTAAATATATATAGAAGTAAATGGAATATTAGGTGCAAATTAATTTATGATAATAGCAATGAAAGTAGTTTAGTGTTTAAGGCTCGAACGGGATCTTTTGCATCAGGGAATTATACACCTAAATGGAAAAACGTGGGTGATGTAGTCTGCAAGTTGTGTAAGGAAGGCATAGAAAATATTAGACATCTGTTAATTGAATGTAATTGCCTGAAAGCTGAAAGGATACCAAAAATAAAAGTTGTGGGAGAATAAATATAAGGAAACTGATTACACAGAAAATGAGTTATTGATTTTTATGCTGGGTTTGGGAAAAGATAAGAGGGAGTTAGATATAAAGGCCATGGAGTTGACAAAGATTATGTTGTGGAAATGGGATGGAGCAGGATATGGGAAAACTTAAAGTGGGGAATGGAAAGGGAAGGTTTAGTGGCTAACAGGTTTCTCTGGGCCCTGTTGCCGAGAGATTCCTGATTCCATATAAGGAGTAGTCACAGTGCATCACATCACATACTATGCAAGAATAAAATGAAAATGTTTGGTAGATTGCAGTTTATGGATAATAAAAGAATAGCCAAAATACTATTTAATTGGGTTATGAATAAAGGGCAGGCAACAAGATGGGTGAGAAAGGTAATGCAATATGCAGAAGATTTGGATAAAGACTTTGTCAGTATACTTATACAAAAGGTGGGTTGATTGTGTTAGGAGAATTGTTGATTGTTATAGTGTTAAGGAATGGGATAGAAGAATAGACGCATTAATAAAGAATAGGGAGTTGGAGAGATGGAGAACTAGTATGGAGAGTAAAAAGAGTTTAAATATTTATAGAAGTAAACAGAATATTAGGTGCAAGTTAATTTATGATAATAATAAGGAAAGTAGTTTACTGTTTAAGGCTCGCTCAGGATCTTTAGTAACAAGGGAATATACACATAAATGGAAAAATATGGCTGATTTATTCTGCAAGTTGTGTAAGGAAGGTATAGAAAATATTAGGCATCTGTTAACTGAATGTAAATGCCTGAAAGCAGAAAAATTACAAATAATGTTGTGGAAGAATAAATCTAAACAAAGTAATTATACAGAAAATGGCTTATTATTTTTTATACTGGGTTACAGAAAATGGCTTATTGGTTTTTATGCTAGGTTTGGTAAAAGATGAGATGGATTTAGATATGATGGCCATGGAGTTGACAAAGATTATGTTATGGAAATGGGTTGGAGCAGGATAGAGAAGAATATGGAAAAACTTAGGGTAGGGAATGGAAAGAGAAGTCAAAGTGGCTAACAAATTTCTCTGGGCATAGTTGCGGAGAGATTCGTGATTTTATATAAGAAGTCACAGTGCATCACATCACATTATATCCAATTCAAGGAGAAATGGGATGGTCTAGTTTTTATATGAGAGATGCAAAAAGAAAAATGAAAATGTTCTGTAGATTGCTGTTTATGGATAATAAAAGAATAGCCAAAATAGTATGTAATTGGGTAATGAATAAATAGCAGGCAACAAGATGGGTGAGAAAGGGAATGCAGTATGCAGAAGATTTGGATAAAAAAATTATATTAGTATGCTTATACAAAAGGTGGGATGATTGTGTTAGGAGAATTGTTGAGTGTTATAATGGTAGGGAATGGAATAGAAAAATAGATACATTAATAAAGAATAGGGACTTAGAGAGATGGAGAACTAGTATGGAGAGTAAAAAGAGTTTAAATATATATAGAAGTAAACGGAATATTGGGTACGAGTTAGTTTAAGATAATAGTAAGTAAAGTAGTTTACTGTTTAAGGCTTGAACAGGATCTTTAGCAATAAGGGAATATACACATAAAAGGAAAAGTATGGGTGATTTAGTCTGCAAGTTGTATAAGGAAGGTATAGAAAATATTAGGCATCTATTAATTGAATGTAAATGCCTGAAAGCGATGGTATAATGTTGTGGAAGAATAAATGTAAGCAAAATGATTTTACATAACATGGGTTATTAGTTTTTATGCTGGGTTTTAGAAAAGATAAGGGGGATTTAGGTATAAAGGCCATAGAGTTGACAAAGATTATGCTGTGGAAATGGGATGGAGCAGGATATGAGAAAACTTGGGGCAGGGAATGGAAAGGGAAAGTAAAGTGGCTAACAGGTTTCTCTGGGCATAGATGCTGAGAGATTCCTTGATTCTGTATAAGGAGAAGTCACAGTGCATCACATCACATATTAGACTGAGAATATTATTCAATGATCGTCGTTTTATTTATTTTACATAAGCGTAATCTTTTGTGGACTCTAATAATTCTGGTAAATTCTCTCTCCAGAGGATGCAATTGTTTTCAATATTATAGTTATATACTAACATAACCAGAGATATGCAAGAATAAATATACAATAATCTTTATTAATATATAGTATATGAGCACAGACAATGTGTAGAGATGATAATCTGGACCAACTGATGATTGCTGGTTTAGCATGAAATATGTATATTGGTGATTATTTATCTTTTTGACATGTATGTGTTCAAGTATATCAGTTTTATGATATAGAGTGGAGATTGGTTGGTCATGTGAACGTCTGTGTTCATATACCCTATATATTACATATATTGATATAGGTATATAATAAACCTATGTTTCAATTATTTCATAGTAGAAATGTCTGCCCATCCCTTGTATATGTATTAAATGGATTATGTCCTGTGCATGAGGGGGCAGATTGACTTTAGGTCAACATATGAGAATCTCGGCCTCAGGGTGGCTTTTGAGCACTCCATCATCAGATTTTCAATTGTATGGACGGTTAAAGAGTTGGAGGGTGGAGTTGATTGAAGGCTGTCCATTAAAGTATGAAAATTGGCTATCTTAATATATATCTGAGCACTTATTGCATATATATGTAGAGATGATAATCTGGACCAACTGATGATTGCTGGTTTAGCATGAAATACGTATATTGGTGATTATTTATCTTTTCAACATATATGTATTCAAGTGCATCAGTTTTATGAGATAGAGTGGAAGGTAGTGAGTCATGTGTGCTCATATACCCTATATATTACATATATTGATACAGATATATAATAAGCCTGTATTTCAGTTAATAATCTTTATTATATCTTTTTCCTTTTCCCTTCCCTATCACATCTAACTGAAATCTGAAATGAATCAATCTATTTTAGAATAAAGTACTTTCTGATTAGGCATTCGCTTACCAATTGTTTAATGATACCCTTTTCTAACATTATAATTATCTGTCCTGAGGAAAATATGCCCTCCACAAGCCAAGACATGACTAGGATCCATCATTCTAAATGGCCTCCGGTCCAAATAGAAGAAAAAAACTAGGCATATTATAATAGTGAGTTAACTGTATAGCTTATCCCAAAACCTCTACACTATTAATGTTAAAATAAATTAATCTTAACCACTAAATGATGGCATTAGTGTCTTATGTCCATCTATTTTGCTTTTAAGTACACTAATTATGACATAAATGTCTATGTCTTATGGCCTTATTTTAACTTGATCTTAACCTATTTTTATATGTCAAAATAATGAATAATCATTCTATTCTAAAGATCTGTTTTACTGAATAGATTATTCAAAGTAACCCCACACTTTATTGTTGAAAGAGTTACAGCCTAATATGGCTTATACACATAAAATGCAACTGATTAGTATATAATTGTATTTTGCTATATTATGGTAGTAAAGTTCAATTTATAAACAGTTTATAATTACCCACTGGTTAATCTGTTGTTAAAATGGATTAAGTTGGTGTCGATCATCCATTTCCAAAGTTTGGATAGTTAACAGTCTGTAATTTAATCGGAAAGGATAAAGTTCATGAGTTGACATTCTTAAGTAGCTTCTTGCACGAATCATCTTTGTCCTCTTTTTTCTTGGACCACCCTCAGCTAGCTGGCTGGCTTCACACTTTTCCAGAGATGGAAATTCCTTGACATACATCAGGTGCGATTATAGAAACAGGGTTTCCCCTAAGAGAAAAGTCCTTGATTCTCTCTAGCCGGAGAACATTTTCATAGCAACTTGCAGCAATAACTTTCAATAAAAAAAATTAATAATTTTTTCTGAATAATCCAAAGTAAAGAAGACTCTGTAATTTACACTTTTTTTCAACCCCCTTCCCCTGCACTTTTAATTAATTTTATTTTATAACCAGGATTCTAACCATTTGGGTTATTTTTAGCAAAAATTTGTCACTTAAAAATTTTTTTTTTTTTATCTTTTGGAATTTTTAATTTTAAAAGTTCTTAATTAATTAATGAAATATAAAACAGATAGATTCTTACAATACTTTTAATTACAAATTGATATTTAAATTGAGTTTCAAAAATAGAGTTTAATTGCGACCTTTTCTAATTTTCCCCCATCCCACCTTTTTTTTCTTAGAATTTAAAAAAAAAAAACTTTTAATTAAAAAAACAACTTATAATTCAATAAAACTATTTTATTTTGAACTGAAATCAAACTTTAAATTTGATTTCTTAGTGAAATAAAAAAAACAACTTTTAATAGATTAAATATAATATATGTTATCTATATACTTTTATAAAATTCTACTTATAAACTAATGAAATAACTAAACTAAGTATGAAATTAGAAATTAGATATATATGTATTTACACATAAGATGGCAGAAAATACCATCTTAATATATTTAAGGTAGCCAAACAAATGATTTACTAGATGGCTAGTTATTGTAATAGTTAATAATAAGAAGAAAATGAAAGATCTTGATAGGCATATTTTATTACTTGTTTAATACTTTATGATGTATACAGTTCAATTTTAGGTTATAATTTGAATATGAGCTTTCAAACTAGGCACACACAAATTTTTGTAGGTGTTTGTGTGAAAATGGGACTTAGATAGCTAAAATTTATTTACCAATTTATATTAAATACTTGTCTCTGAAAGTATATTAATGAAATCAGTTTCCTAAGTGATATAAATATTTATATATATAATTAGAATATGATATTATCTTCTTTTAATAATGTGTATCAAATTTATTCAGATAACATAGCCTTGCATATTTAGGATGTTGGAAATATATATTTATTTCCTCATTTTATTTATGGAATGGCTAGTTTTAAATGTAAATGAGTTTAGGATGCATGTTTATATACAAATGAGAAATTTATTTTTGATATTGTTCACATTATTGTATGCTCCTTATGATATTAGTTATTGATGGTATCTTCAAAGTATTCTATTTTCTAATTTATCAATGGCTGGATATATATATATATATTGAACCATATGGAAGATCGAATAAAGAAAAATATATAGAATAAATTTTTTTTACTCTAATAACAAACAAAATTGTGGAAAACATTGTTGACTCCTTTTTATAGAAAAAATGACAATATTATAAAATTATTTATTATAAATTCGATCCCCTTTTTCAGCAATTTAGTATTGCATCCCCAGAGGGTACCTATGGCCAGGCCGAAGCTATATAAGATATATAACCACAACCACTTTTCCAGGCCACAGATCTTCTCGACTGCTGAATCCAACCCCTGTCATTCAAAACACTTCATTTGTTTTGAAGTAAACTTTAGCCACCAGCTAATTACAATAAGTAGTTAACATGCCCTGAGTGATGGCAAACTAATTCGGCGCCTAAGAAATCCCAACTAGCTCAATGGAAATATAATTCAATAAACTGCCTGTATAATTTCTCTGCTAAGTTGTTCTTAGTGGTATAATTAAAGAATTGGCTGACAATAATTAACAGACAAGTACTTTATTGTAAATATTTTAAATAAACTTATTACTAAAACTTATAGACTAATTTTATACATTTCTTCAATTAAATAAACAATTATCACTTATATGGTGAGAATACACTCTTAATTATAAAAAAAAAATATATACAATCATAATATAAACACCGTGTATATGGAACGCACACAAACTCAGACTTATAAACTAACCATTTCATGACCTGAAAGCTCTGTAACTATTTATTTGTTACACTAGGAAACATGTTAACCCGCACATACATTATATGCTGGCTATAGAGTTCATTTATTATACTGACTCTGGAGATACTCAATGATTGCAATGGCTACTTAAATTAATATCAGGAATGGGAATAAGAAAAAGTTATTACCTATAGGATTTTAAACATTGTGGCTTCTTACTTTTTGCTGCTGCATGTGTGGTTTACCAACCAATTGGATTTTAGGTTTCTGATGCGGTCCTGACGATTGCGGTTTCGGTCTACTTCTATTTCAGGCAGTTAGACATTCTTGGCGGCTTCAAATTATTAGATGGGCATGGCTTCTATCGGGCAAACTGCTGATGTTCTTGTGGATGAAGGCTGTAGCTCGGTTGTTTGCTTCGACTTCTGATTAGCATGGCATTGTGATTGAATTTAGATACGTGAATGACTGAGTGACGAAATTTGCAGTCCTATTTATGTGATGCCATTTTGTTGTTATCTTTTAATTAATTTTAAATCTGCTAATTATTTTCATTGTTCAAAATCCGTCCACTGCTTATATTGATCAAATTTTGGATAAGATTCATTTTAATTAGTCCTGTTTATAGATTTAATTTATTAATTAGTAGCCGTTGCTAATCCCATTCCTATGCAGCTTATCAGTTATGCAATCTTTGAGGGAATTTTTTAACTTCAATTACAAGCTTTCATTTATTTTACTATTTAACTTTTATATTTTATTTATACACATCTATACACATTTTAATATATTTTTTAAAATCAACACATGCATTTTCTTATTTTCTTTTAAATAAATGATAAGAGAGAAATATATTTTTTAAATCTTTTTTTATTTAATTAAATTTCTCCCCTCTCACATTGTTTTATTATTATTTCAAACTAGTAAAACTTATGCTAATAATCTGCACTGTCTTTTCAACAAAATTAAACAAAACTTCTTTTTAAACTTTACTATTGACATTGGACATCTAACACTAATTATTTTTCCCTCTTAAATATTTTTGGAATAAAATTTTAATCTTAAATCTTTTATTATGAAATGTGTAACGTTTAAATAGCAGTATAATATACATATATATGGCAATATTAGTAAAATAGCCCATGATAAAATAAATATAGTTAAATAGTATTTTGATATTCAATATTGAATGATAAACAAATAGCATTTCCAGAGGTATAGTATTTTAATTTATGAACATACCCATGCTTTATATATAAGAATTATAAGAATAAGGGGTTGTATTGATTTATGTAATTAACAAGATATTTAATATATCAATTTAGCTCATTTAATTTATAAATTATAATATAATGTAGTTATCTGTGTGTAATTACATAATAGAGGTTTGTTTTTGTTTTCAAGCAGTTATGAAAAGAGATAAAATTAATAAACTTTTTTTTATTTTAATATATTTATTTTTATCATGTGATTGTTTTTATTGATAGTTCATTCTTTCAAAGTTTAGAGAATATCATGAATTATACCAGACACAAAAATTTTTCAGTGTAATGGTGATAAAAAGTTAATCATAATATCAAAATTAGAATATTTTCAAAATTCAATAAAGTAATAAAGGTAAAAGGGAATAAATTATTTTCCAGGTTGTTATAGAACCTGGTGGTACCCATTTAAATTAATTAGGAAGGAAATGAGAAATCATAAGGTTATGGTAAATGAACACCTTATATATATATTTGACTTACAATATGCATGTATATATATATATTATTGACTACAATGAAAAAATATTAGCATACATATAGAGATGCATTTAAACATTTGTATTATTATAGAGTTTATTATATTATTTTTATTCAATAGACAGAAGATGATATAAAAAAACATTATATAGCTACCCAAGGTTGTCTTCCAACTACAGTTGAAGATTTCTGGAGAATGGCTTGGCAAGAAAATACTAGGGTCATTGTCATGACTACAAAAGAAGTAGAAAGAGGAAAAGTAAAATAGAATTTTTTCTTTTTTTTTGAAAAAAGATTTTATGCAATAAAAAAAAAAATCTTTATGTGGTTATTTTCTTTTTTGTAGAATAAATGTGCAAAATATTGGCCTGATGAATTGACACCAATTAAAAGATTAGGTCAATTATCAGTTAAACACATAGCTGAATCGAATACAGCTGATTATACACTAAGAGAATTTTCATTAGATAAAGATGATGGTGTAAGTTTTAATTTGAGATATTGCATAAAAATAATATTTCTATTAATATAAAAAATGCTAATAAGCTTTGACATATGGTTTTGAAAACATATTTTTACATTTTAGGAATCTAGACGAATATTTCATTATCATTTTCAAGCTTGGCCAGATCATGGGGTTCCATCAGATCCTGGTTGTGTCCTTAATTTTTTACATGATGTAAATGCGAGGCAAGATTCCATTAACAATGCGGGACCAATTGTAGTTCATTGCAGGTATAACATGTTTATATAATTATAAATGATAATATTATGAAAATTTATAATTTATGCTAGTTTGTAGAATCCTGTAAGCAAATATGAATAGTTAATGGATGCCAGATGGTAATAACAACTAGATCTCCAGTTAATTTATGTCTTCTGATTTTTTCAAGAACAAGTACTGAATTGTGAATATCTATGTAATAACACATCTTTATTTTTATTATGCTAATCAAGCTATACTTATCCCTTATAATGGTACCCAAGCTTAAGTGGATTATTATTTTTAAAGCAGAATTTAAATGTAAGCTAGGGGAATCACATGATGGCTTTTGTGTATGTCTGTGAATAAACTTTCACAAGATTTTGTATTTATGTAATATCTCTTATGTTAAAAAAAGGAACGGGTTTGAACCACACTCAATGTACAAAAATGTTTGAATGAATTCAAATGATTTTTTATACAAAATTCTAGTCAATATTTTTTTATTATTGATGACAATAACAATGAATACTAAAATATTTAAAAATATATGAGATAGGCATGTTCAGAAATCCAAATTTTTTTTTATAAAATTAGTAGAGATTATCTTTGTAGAATAATGAACTCTTAATTCTTGAATGTAACATTTTTTATTATCGTTATAAATCTATGAATAGATTACGCTTTTTTTCACTCTTATTCTATAAATTTCATTACTACAAGACATCTTTAATAATTGATTTTATTTTGGTAATTGTGCTGAGAATTTTCATACGAGACAAAAATAGATTTTATAAATTCTTATTGAAAAATGTCCTCTAAAATGAGATTTAAAAAAGTTTTTCATTTTTTTTTTTTTTTTTGTAATACTTTTGATATTCAAGGTGCACATAGCTATTTAATGACAGATATTTTAACAATGTCACAATTTTTTTTATATTATTGGGCAAACTATAGTGCTAAGAATATAAAACATTCACTGACTAATAATAAAAGTGTGCTACTAAGAATATAAATCAGTCACTAACCAATGATAAAAGTAAAAAACAATTTTAAGTATCTTTTTGTATTCTGTCTTAATGTTAATCTTCTTTATTATTGACTGATCAATTTTATTTTTTGTTTGCACATTATATAGCAAAGAATATAGGAATTACGAGGAAGAGGAAATGAAAAACCAAGAAGACTTGAGAACAATTAAAAAAAAGGGAAAAAAGTAATTATAAATAGTTTTATGAATCACACTATTAAAATTACTATTATTGATTTCATTGAGAGACGACATTAGATGATATATGTAATAATCAAAACTTCTTTCAATGGCAAGTTTACAATTTAATATTTGGCCATTTTTTTTATATTTAAATATCATATTTCACAATGTGGTCAGTAGAAGGTACTTTGATGTTCTGAATTATGTATTTTTAGTGAAAATAGTGATATATATATATTAAGGCTATAACCTTAAGAAAATAGTGTTAAATTATTGTTGAGATGATAACAAAAACAGTGAAGTAGAAAGGATTTTTACAATAATCAAACTTAATAGTGAATTTTTTTTCTATATATTTGTATAAGAAATCGTTTAAATATGAAGAGAATATATTTTAGCCACATAATTATAAAGATTGGTAAAAGACAATAGATGAGTTGGTTAGAGGAAAAGAAATGAAATAATGGAAAATAAATATGAATGGAAAAAATAATAAAGAATTATATACGAATAAGAAATGTATAAAAACATAAATGGATGTATGATAATGGTAGGGAGAATTTATTGTTTGTTACAAGGGCAGGAGTTTGGAATACCAGAAAAAAAGACAAAAATGGCGTAAGAATTTAAATTATAAATTTGATTAAAGACAAGAAAATTTGTAGAGAAAGTAGGAAGAAGAGAATATGATAAGTTTGGAGGGGGGGGGTATTGGAAAAGAAATTTATCAGTGTTGGTAAAATGATTTAGTGATTGTAGATTGGAAAGGGATAATAGTAGAGAAAAGGTCACTGAGTTTTTTGTAGTATATTAGGAGTTTTAGAGGAAAGGAATATTTAATTTGGCGAACAGGGTTCTCGTTCACATGGCCTATGCATAGAAATTTCTGAGTCCATCTAAAAGATTTTTTACATTCTGTTACATAAGTTAGAGCTCTTTAATGAATTATAAAAATGATAAATAGAGTTTGAAATATAAAATATCTTTTTATTATCTTTATTAATGATTGGCCGTTTCGAGTTTGTCATATGATCAAAAGGGGATTTATTTATTTTTATTTCTGAAATTAAGGAAGCTTAGCAATGTATCAATTTCTTAGATAAACAGATGCATTTTGTGGGCATTATTTGCCTTTATTTATTTGGCTTATGGGATCAATTGTGTTCTACATTATAGGAAATTATATAATCTTAAAATATATTGTCTCTATGGCATTGAATAATGTGGACAATATGATTTTATTTGATATTCTAATTACTACTATAATGTTTTTAAGAATTTTTAAGAAAAACAGGTTTTCGTTATATTAAGACTTGATAATAAACTTGCCTACAAATAATGAATCTCTTGAAAAGATTAGAATAAGTCAAATAAATGTGTTTTATAAAAAGCAATTTAAATCTCAGTTTAACAAATTGGTTAATAAGTCATTATTCATTTGAATAAATTAAATTATTTTATATTTTTATTAATTTGATAATTTTTTCCTGCAGTTGTTTATATTAATCAGTCATTTATTTTATTTTTATAACTATTTACATTTTAATTAATTCTAAATGTTTATTTATCTTTTCATCAAATAATGTAATTGTTATAGACTTTTGTTATCTTTTCATAATACTCAATTATAATGAGTTTATAAGAATTACATTTTAATTGTAAATAAAATGAACTTTTTAAAAAAAAAAGAAATATTCAATAACAATTAGCTACTTTGATGAACATAGTTCCATTTTTGTTAGAGTTTAGCCTGCAGTAAAATTCATAGATGTAATGACAAAGCAAAGATAATTCTCTTTCAAGGATGACCAAATTTGTTTAATATAAGAGCCACATAAACTTTAGATGATTGAGAATCTCAAGTCAGAAATATATATGAAAAATAATTATTTTTATTGTTACATGTTACAAAATTTTTATATAAACATTAAAAACATATTTATAATAATTTTTATTCATATGAGATATTTGTAAATTGTTAATTTTTGTATTAGTTTAAGTATATAACAAATGATTTCCAAATTCTTACAAATTGTTGTTTTAACTATATTAAACATATTCAATGTAGAAGTGAATTATAAAAATATTTAAATAAAGTATGTACACGTTTGCATTATATTATAATGAAATAAGACTACAATAATAAAATAAAAGAGTTAAAAACATGTATTTTTAATATTTATTTAATTTAATAAATATCTGATCAAAACATACAGGAAAATATTTAAATCAATGAAATTAGATATTTATTTTAATTGTGATACAATAAAGAGCTTAGCCAATATATTTCAATGAGCTACATGGAAAATTATGGTTTGATCATCTCTGTCTATGAAAGCTCACAAAGAAATCTGTTAGAAGAGGGAAATAATATTAATACATTTTTAATATTTGGTTTCACAATTGCAAGAAAATTTAGCTAAGTTTTATCAAATTGATATTCATATGTTACCATTAAGAAGTCAGATATTGATGAAAATTAATGAAATATGTGTAGATTAACTGGCTTTATGTTATGGTCATATATTTTAGAATAATTTTTTTTTAACACATTGACTTTTATAAGAGAAACTTAATTGTTGGATAAGCAAGAAAATAAAGAACTAAAAGAAAAATGAGTTGTAATACTAAGAAGGATACTATAAAATTTTGCATCTAATTTAAGTGCAAATTTGAAGATGTTCATGGTATAATAATTATCATCACACCCATTTGCAATATCTATATATATGTATGTTAAATTTTTTTTTTAGGTAACTAAAGATTTTTTAATTAAATTTAGAATTTTTCATTTAGTCAACTTAGTTATTTGATATTTTTAATAGATTAATAAAGATCTCAAAATAATCTGAAAGTGGTTGAGTGAGAGTTGATGTATATGGATGTAATGTGGTGCAGCTTGTATTATAGATATTAGTGATAATATATATCTATAGTATTGAAACCCCTGGTTTTTCCTTTTTATTTATAAAATAAGCTCATGATGGGACAAAAATAAGTAAAGAGATTGAGGAAACCTTTTGGATTGATTAATTATCAAATTTATATACATATATGATACAACAAAATATAAGAGAGAATTATTTTTCTTTATATTATATAGAAGAATATATTTGTAGTGTTGATTTTTTATTTATATTTAATTTTATTTATTTATTTTTAAATCCATATACAAAATTTATTTTGTCTGTAAAATTGTTTGAAAAACTTACTGAAAAGTTATTGCCATTTAATGCTATCCTGCAAAACGTACTATTTTCATTACATTTTTATGTATATGATTTGTCTAATGTTATGAAATGAACAGTCAAGTGAGCCTAATCAGTCAAAATGTTGTAAGTATTTAAAAAAAAAAACGAACAAAAATTCTGTGGATGCAGAACTCAAAATTTGCCATCACCATACATTTTAAATAGAGTTATAGTAAAACTGTTAATTTTTTTTATTAGAGCAATGTTTTGATATTTCTAGATAATCATTTTATTATTATTTAAACTTTTAAATTTGCTTTAATAATTGATTAAATGTGATCATCTGAAATAATCATACTTTAATATAATAAAAAAACATAATTGAAAGATTTTTTAGTAGTTTTATTATAACATTGAACTTTGCCAAAGATAGTATTAAAAGGATTTTATATTTTTTATTGAAATTAGAAACATCATAAGATAATTGCTTCAAGAATTTTTCATTTTAAAGTATAGTAGATTAATCATAGTGTAATTATGTGAATTATTTCTGGAATTTTTTCATTACTTGATTTTTATTTATTTTCCCTATAGTGCAGGTATTGGTCGGACAGGAACATTTATTGTTATAGATATGATACTTAGTCAGATTAAAAGGATTGGTAAGTAAATCTATAATTGTTTAATCATTGTTTAGTCTAACTGTATAATATGTTTAATTTTTTTTCAAATTTTATTATTTAAGTTGTAAATTTTTATTTTAGTAAGAAATGTATAATGACTTTTTGGGATAATTCTTTTATTATGCTATTTTTTTCTTATTTTTGTACTTTTTTTTTTGTAATAAATTATAAATTGAAAAAACATTCATAATTAGCTTCATTATTTTTTTTTATTTTAGATATTTCAATTACTTTATGTGGCAAACTATTTGAAAATTATATAGAATTTTAAACTTGTTATTAAATTCTTTTTTTATTCTCTAGGAGAATAAGATTGTGAGTATATTGAATTGTTATGGCTTGCATTAAATGAAATACATAAGAAACGGAATTCTAAAAGCTTTTTTATTTTATGTGATTACAATTTCGTTATTAACTCTTCTTTATTTGTGAGTTAAAAATTATAGAAGGATATCAAACTGATGTTTTTTTTTTTTTCAGAATTTAGCAATGTTACATGCTTTTTATGGATTATCTAATAGCAAGATTTTCTATCAATAAAATATAGTGCAACATGCTTAATTTATATTCATTTTTTTTGGTAGAATGATTTCTGATTAGAAGGCTAAAAAAAATAAAAGGCAGTATAAAACCATTTATGACCTTAAATATTAATTTTAGAAAAGTGTATTTTGAAATTAAATATCATGCTGTATTAAAAATAAGTCATTTTGAAGATAAATGCTAGTTAACATGTTTATTCAATTTTGAATGGCTAGTATCAGCTAACAAGAGAATTTTAGAAAACATAATTGGCTATATTCATATAAAAAAATCTTCAAAAATAAACAGATCTTATTTTTAGATAAGTCTTTGAATTTAGATGCAGTGATTATTACAAATCAAATTATTTCCTTTGACAAATTTACTCTGATTTTATTAATATATATTGAAACCATAAGCTTAAAGTTCTCTACCTAAAGGCAAGATCAAGTAAATTCTTTATTAATATAGGGAAAGTTATCATCCTTTTAAAACAATATTTTTAGCATCTCAATATTTAGTGACATATCATAATCTGGTTTTTACATTTTTAAAATGCTTAATTCTGTGGTCTAAATTTTAGACCCAAAATTAGCTATATATAAAATAATACTTTTCCCCCTAACCCCATCAAGTTTTAAATTGTCATTTTATTGTCAAAAGAATTCTGGTCCTAATAGAACAATTTTTTACATGAATTGTTTATATATATATTTGAAACTATTGTCAAGAGTTATATACATTAATTTTGCATTGTAATTTATTGTAAATGATTTCATCCATTATGTTGGTTTATATTTTATTTTTGTATCCATTACAATTAAATATTTGTATTATTAAATTAAAAATGGCGAACTTGAAGTTATATTGAACTCAATCAGGACACATTAAGTGCTAATGAAAGTAGAAGCTTTCTTTGTTGTATACAAATTGTATTTCTGCATACTCATAAGATTCATTATTTCATTTGCTATCATGGTTTTTATATTTTCTTCCTGATACAGTATAGTATTTATTTTATTAAGTGAAAAATAACAAACTTTAAATAGTGCAAGTTTTGCCAATATGCATGAAGAATCATAAAAATAAAGACTTTTTTTTATTTTTATGAATATAGTATATGTAATTATGACTTTAAAATGTTTTAAATCTTAAAGGATCATATTTTTAATTGAGGTATAAAATTTGTTTAAAATGTCATTCAGATTTTTTTTTTTTTCAGCAAATAGTATTTAATTTTTTTTTTTTGAATGTATAAAATCTTAAATCATGTTAAAGATCTTTTCATATTATGTTTTGTAATATGTAAATTATAAATAAGATTATTATAAATATATAAAACATTAGCAATCTGAAAATATCTAATTACTTAACTTGAAAACCAGACTTTTAAACATTGTATGTATTACTATTATATTACAATATATATATATATATTAAAATGGAAATGTCTTCACAATAACATTTAATGATATGACATAGTATGGAGAAAAGAAATGATTAGAATTCTAAAGAATTCAACATTATTGTATGTTATCAAAACATAAATATTGTTAAAAGCATAAATTGTAAAATTAAATGTGTGCAACATCGATGTTTCATAGCATAAATATGAAAGTGTTTTTTATTGATTACCATCTTTCATTTGATTATTTAGAAATTATTTAAAATAATCATATAAAATTAGTTAAGTAATATTTATTCTTATTTGAAATATTATTATTTTAAAAATAAAAGGAAAAAATTGCAACTATTCTGCCTGTTTTATATCAAATATTAGTTTTACAGTGGCAAAAATGTGGAAAGGTAAATTAATGTAATGGTTTTTTAACCAAATTTGTATTGTAAATAAATTCTATTAAGGTTGAATATACATTAAAATTGTTTATAAATTAAAGTTAATATTTAAATCATAAATCATTAATAAAAATAAATGTTGACATTGATATTTCATAGCATGTTTATAAATACAAAAGTGTTTTTTTTTCTTATTTGCTGTCTTGCAGTTGATTATTTAAGGTTTATTTAAAATAACTATGTAAAATTAAAATAAATAATATTTATTCTTATTTAGAAGTTATTATTTTAAAAATGAAGGAAGGAAATTGAGGGAGAAACTATTGTGTTTGTTATAATCAAATATTAATTTGCTACTTGTGCATTATCCTGTCTACCAAGGTTGGCAGACGATTTTTGTTTAAATACTTCCAGGGTCATACAATAAATGTTAAAAAACAAATGTTATGTTTCTATTTTTTTTTTTGTATTAATTACAAAAAAAAAAAAAGATAGAAATATTATAATTAATTATAATTAGCAATAATAAATAAAAAGAAAATATGTAAACCCCAGTGTCTATATATATTAAAACAGTAATCAAATCTTCTCACTTAGCCTTTATTAAAAAAATGCATATAAAGAATTTTCTTATATTTTTATATATAAAGTGTAAATGCTGATGTCTATATATATTAAAACAGTAATCAAATATCCTCATTTACCTTTTATAAATAGTGCATATAAAAATGTTTCATGATTTATAAAGAAGGGTGAAGACATTTAATTACTGTTTTAATATATATAGACATCGACATTTATATGTATAATATTTACCATTTATTTATTATTATTAATTATCATTAATTATAATATTTCCACATTATTATTTTTTTATATTAATATAAAAATAAAATATTATAAAATATATAAAAAAAAATTGAGATAAACTTTCTGAATGGAATTTATATGCTCCTGAAAGTGTATATTTAAACAAAAACCATCTGCCAAGCTTGATAGACAGGATAGTGCACCAATATTGTCAGTTTTATGATGGCAAAAATATAGAAGGTAGAATCAGTGTGACAGTTTTATGTATAATTTATATTAAGGTTGAACATAGATGAAAATTGTTTTTAAATTAAAATTTAAATCCTAAAATATTTGGATATATATAAGTTTTAAATATTAAAATTAATCAATTAGTTTGTTACTGAAAACTTCATATTGACTTTTTTATGCATCAATTGAAAATACAATTTTCACAGTAATTTAATAATGCATTATGATAAAAATAAAATTTTAAATGATCCGTAAATAAAAAACAAGCTAAGAAAATATAAAAAATTAGTGTGAAATAAAAAAAAAAAATTTAAACTTTTTTAAAGTTAATTATTTTAAATTTATTTATAAATTGTACCTATATGAATGTTACTTTTAAAACGAAAATATTTTTAATAGTGTAAACAAACATTGTATATTAAATAATGAAACAGATAAAATATAAACATATGTGACTGTCATTATTAATAACTTTTTTTCTGAAAATAGAAATTCTTTAGTCATCCAATCCTATCTCTGATCTAGCCTTTCTTATATACATTAGAGAGTTAAATGTTTATGCTTGTTATGTAATGTTAGTATTGAAATTCTTTAAAAAAAATACAATATTGAAAAGATTTTTCAACACTATGCTTAACAAATTTTGTGAACTGAAATATAATTAAATAACAAAGTATTTTTATCAGATCAAATTCAAATCAAAAAAGAAGAAACTATTATCTTTTTTTAAATTTCTCATTTATTAACAAAACAAAAAACAATTTAAAAGTGATGAATTAATAAAAGAAGTTATATTGTTAGCTTTTGTTGGTTATAAAACTAAAATTGTAACAACAGCCATAAATATAATACAATTTTCAATAAAAACAGCATAAAGAAATCAGAGTTGGAACAGGATACCTAAAAATGTATTTTTTTTTTTTCAAAATTGAATTTATCCACCAATATATTATACACACATCAGTGATTTTACAATTTTTCTGCAAAAAAAGAAATTATAAAATTTCTGTCACTATCAAATTAACTGAAAGATAAAGATTTATTTGATCTTTAAAAAATATACGGAAGAAATGCATTTATTTGAACCATAATTGAAAATTTTGTCTTTAAAAAGACAAAACATAAGACAAAAATATTAATTTAATTAATCTCAAAAATATATTGAAGAAAATAATTTACTACTAGAAAAGTTAACCACAATTACAACATATAATGCATCGGTAATGAAAGGAAAAAAACAAACATTTATTATAATATGTAAACAAAATTGCTCAGTCTGCAAAATTTGTGTGATATCACATTGTTCATCAAGAAATATGACAAAAATAATTTTTTTTCAATGTATGTAATACAAACTATGACAAAAATTCTAGAACTCCATAAAAGCAATTCAACATCTATTACTTAAATTGGAAAAATGATATTATAGGATTTGATCATCTTCCTAGTCATTGACTTAATGTAGGAGTACTACTTAAATTTGGTTTGTCTAAGAAAGTTTTAATGTCTAGGAATAAATCTTGATTTAATTTATTAAATTTTATTACTAAATTAACAGAAAATCCTAAATGAAGTAGCCAATTTAAAATTTGCAATGCTAAAATCATCATATAGCTTCAATAATAAAAGCAGAAATTTCATTCACAACAAAATTGATACTATAGAAATCTTATTTAATGAAAAATAATTTTATTATGAGATTTAAACTGACAATAATATTTCTACTGCTCATTTTGCTGAGTATTTTGAGACACTCCTAAAAGGAATTTAGTTTTAGGTTTCAGTAATTTCCTAAATTGGGTTTGTGTATTTTTTATATGTCCTTTAATTTTTCCAAATAATTGCAACTTCTTTTAAATTAATTTTGTGGAGGACTTGGAATTGAAAATTATAAATTTTAAAAACTGGGATAATTTTAAGATCATATAAGAATGATGAAGCATTCTGGAATTTAGTCAATGAATATGGTGATCCTTTATTAATAAAACGAGCTCTAAAAATGCACTCTTATTTTAACATATTCTTGTTAAAATTTTTTCCCAAATATCAAATACTTGAAATCTAAGGATTGAGCACAATTTACAAATTCTCATTTAGATTATTGCTTGAGAACTGGACTTTTTAGTTGCATACCAAATTATAAGTTAATCAAAGATATACAATGCCAAATGTCACATTAATGTTTTCTTATATAAATAAATGTAAAAGTCAGATATAAAACTGTGACTATTTCAAATATTTAAGTTTGGAATAGAATTTTGAAATAATGAAATGATTTAAATATATGTTAGATATGCCTTTAATCACAATTCCACCCACCCTATAAAATTAGATAAAAGTTTTTTTTGTAATAAACCTATCATTTTGGATATTGTTCTTAATATAAAGATTGCTAACTCCTGACTTAGATTCATATTATCATTTGTATACATAAATATAAATATCTACAGTTTATATACTTTAATTATAGGGAAATGCTGAACTTCAAAATATTTAATGCCACATTAAAGTTGCAATGTGGGGCAATTTCAAAAGAAATTTTTAATTGCATAAAACATTTTCATATGATTTACTGAATTTAGGGTTCAGGCAATCCACCATCGATAAAATAATTTTACACTTCCAGAGTAAACAGTTTAACACCCACATCAAACAAGATGAACCTAGATTATGGGTACCATACATCTCCAATTTACATTCTATCCTCAATAACAGATATAAGCTTTGCTTCCGTCCCCGTCCCCCCAACTCCAACAATTTAATTAACAACACTAAAGACCAAACTTTGCTTTTATAAACCCTCCCATACAGTATACAATATTGCTTGTTCCAACAATAGCTGTAAAGGCTCATACTATGGGGAAAGCAGAGCATCTCTGTCCACATGATTGGTGCAACACAAATACTCATACAATAGAGCCCTCAATCATCCTTCCACCTATTCGGTTTTCTTTCAGTACCAGAACACAAGCCACCACGAGTGTATTCCAGATAACCCCACAATCATGTGCAGAGAGAGACACAACCTCAAAAGAAAAGTTAAGAAAACCTTCTTCATCTTCAGAGACAAAGATGCCATAAACAGGAAAGACACATGCTATGCTTTATCGGAGAAATGGAATGTCTAGCATATTTAGCATAAATTTGCATATCGTTAACCATATTAGCAGTCAAGCTATGATTATGAAGGCTGGACCCTTCAAAAGCGCTAAGCTCATTCGTTCTTATTTATCTATTTGGTAACAATACACAGTTTTGTGGACAATTGCGCTACACACACAAGCGAACTACAATATCTTCGATATATAAATTTGTTGATTCAAAATTAGTCTTTTTGATTATAATGGGAGAAAAACATTTATTATTATCAACTTATTCATTCACTGTAAAGAATTTAAGATCAAAAATTTTAATATTTTTATTATAGTGCATAAAATATATATTCAAATTTCTAAGGAATAAAACTTGACACCCTACTATATTTAACTGATTCTTGAATTAGACATATTACTAAGGTTTACATTATATACCAAAAACAATAAAATTATTGTCCAGGCAGTATATTTTATTATTTATAAGAATAGTTGGATTGTTTCTACTATATGTCTTATAATATTATCAACTAAGAAAGTACTCACATTAAAAGAGAAAAACAGTTTCCACATTGAATGAATGGAATTACAAAGGGGAAATAATATTAAATACTAGAAACTAAATTATTAAGTAATGAGTATATATAAAAAAGCAATTTCTATATTAAACAGAATGTTTTATTACATAGAGAATGTGAAGTATATATTTAATGGTAAAAGGAAAATATCATCAAAGATTAGAAATTAGTAGAATGATGGTTCATAAATTGTAAAGATTTCGCAAAGTGTCATTCGTTCAAACTTAACAAATGTAATTTAAAGTGATCATGTAGCATCTCACACTCTTATTTCCACACACTTAAGATTTGCCCATACATAAACGTTTGGGTCGGAAAGAATGGGTGGATTCATTCCATTCTTTCTAAAATACTATATCTCGTGTCTGGAAAAATTGAGTATTCATTTATATAATCTCTTTAAAGCGCATGTGCATTGGCTTAATCGCTAGTATTACTATTACATAAATAAACATAGCGCTATATAAAATAATATCTCATTATTTATTAAGTAATGTAATATTAAGTATGTAAAGAAAAATCCTCAAAAGTTATCATTGAATGTAATTAGAATACAAGCAAATACTACAACAATCCGTTTCAAATGTCTCTTTATGTATCCAATTTCTAATTCAATTGTAATAACTCAAGTATTTTTAATCATACAATACATGTTAGTAAACTCAAAATCTTACAATAACAACATTAAGATTAAGCAACTATTAAATGACCTGCAATTTCTGAAGATATAATCAACTTTAATTTTTGTAAGTTGTTTATATAAAATAGAAAGAAAGCAACTTTTAATATTAAAAAAGTTGTAGTATTTACAAATATTTGTGGAATTTACAAATTTTAATAGATTTTAAAAAAGTTTCATATATTTCTCTATTACATTGTCATTATTTATGCTTAAATGTGTGCTTTTTTTTTCACTTTTAATTGAGTTTTTTCAACATTTACTGCAATATTTAACATTTTTTGTTTTGAAGAAAAATTTTTACAAATGTTTTCATTAACCATTTGAATATTTTTCATTGCTAATATACAATTGGCAAAATGTGTAAACTAAATTAAAATCGGTAATTAATAAAAAATATAGATGTGTGTGTTATAAACATTTATCACACTCGTTTATTTTAGATAAGTTAGATTCCTTATATTAAACTTTCTACTTGTCAGATATAATGGAAATTAGTCTAGAATCCTGACAAATTTTTAAATAGAATATTTTTTTCTATTGGATTTATTAAGTTTTGCAGAAGAGACAATTTCTTTATTATCATCTATTTTAGGGAAGAAGCAAATAAATTAATAAATACTTGTTATTATTACCAGATTCCTGTATCCAATTTTTTTTTTTTTGACTTCATTTAGATAAGAAGTAGTATGTTTATTGTATTATTTAAGCTAATAATTTGAACACCCTAAGATGTTTTTTTCAAAATTGGTTATATATTTGAAACAAATTTATAATATTATATATTTTGGTAACCTCACTTATAAATCTACTGCATGTTCCTAAAATATTGCAAACTGTTTGATGTTTAGCAAGCAAAAGAAGAGTTATTTTTCTTGTTCTAAATTATTCATCACAAAGAAATTGAAATTATTAGATGAAAGTGCAATCATTGTTGATTACATAATAATAATAAAATGTCCCAAAGAATAGATTTTTTTATAAAAATAGAATTTCTATAAAAAATACAAACATATACATTAAAATTGTTATCTTTAATAAAACTCTAAATTATTCACTTTGATGGACAGATTAGGAAAAATGGCCATTGTTGTCTAAACAGTTGAAATTATTATATTTAATCACACATAGTTCCATATCTCCAAAAGTAAATATAAAGATAATTTGTTAAGTTTTAGAAATCAAATTATTGCAGACCATAAAAAAATATTAGTCTGACTTTTCAAATGACAAAAAATGTCAATTGTACAGATGTTTATAATTATCTTAGCTGTTATTATTATAAAATAATTGTGACTTGGTTTTTTTTTTTTTCAAAATGTTCTTTTTTATAATATTTATGATATTAGTTAACTTCAGTGTCAGTTTGTTTCATTTATTTATCTAATTTCACATCTTTCCACATATATAAATCTAATAATGATAAATAATAAAGTTTATAAAGATAAATTATTAACTTTAGATATATATATATATTCTGTGAAAGTTATTTTGCTATTGTCTATTTTTTTATTAGATTAGTTTATCTTTGATTAGTTTAAAGCTGATGTTTATATTTTCAAATACATAATGATAAAAAAGATGTAGATAATGAAAATATGAGTTGGATAAATTAGATCTTAGAATACATTAGTTAATTAAGTTAATACCCTGTTTCACAATGTTTTATTATTGTTAAAAGGTTTAGACAGTGAGATTGATATTCAAAGAACTATCCAAACTGTTCGGTCTCAACGATCGGGTATGGTCCAGACAGAAGCTCAGTATAAATTTGTTTATATGGCAGTTCAGCATTACATAGATACATTATCAAAGCGCATGCAAGCTGAGCAGGTAAGTTTAAATATTTATATCTAACTTAAATATTTATTCTATAATGCTTTGATAGTAGTGTAAATATGCTATTTTACTTAAATTCAAAACTAAAATTTAAAATGTTTATATTTTAGTATTATAATTTTATATAATTTTGTTAATTTCTGTAACTAAATTTTTAAAATTGTACAATCTTATATTTTCATCTTTATGCATGACTTATAATTTGTGCTTGCCCATATGTACATAGATCAGTGATGATTAATTCACTATATGAAGCAGATGAGCACAACAGCACCATGCATTGTTCTGAATCTATTGATATTTCATTTGATCTGGGAAAATCAAATTCAGCTGACATTATTGTCAAGCCTGAAAAAATAAATTTGTTTGGAATTTAAGTTATAATTCTTTGATTGTTGATTTGAATTGAGTTTTATATAATGAAACTAACTCTAAAGTTATTGGCAAATTTGACATGCTTAACAGCACATTTTCTGTGAAGCAACTTTTTTTCTATTATTTGGCAAAGGATCATGAAATAATTAGGAAACTACTTCAAAGAAGTAAACTTAAGGGATCAATGATATTTTTCATGATAATATTTACTTGAGAATTTAGAAGTTTAGTGTGGAATATTTTCTCCAAACAGAAAGGGAAAATTCACCAGGAGAATATGCTAGTGCTAAAAAAGTAGACCATAAAATATTTGCATCATAATCTTAAATAGTACCAACTAGCTTTATTTTTAGAAATTTTGATCTAATCTTACCTAAAGGATGAAGTAAATTAGGCTATGATCCAAATAGCATTGGTATAATATTGTGTTATAGTCTATTATTACAAAAGGTTTTATCCAGGCTACGAGATGAATCCCTGATCTTTAGATGAAAAATTGAACATGTTATTGTCATTAGATTAGGGATAAGATCCCATCCTTTGAAAAAGATTTCCAATCTTTTCATATTCTTATTGTGAGACTTTTCTATTTCATGGGAAGGATTTTTTTTTGAGCAGTCAAATCAATATCATCAAAATAAATTACTTTTCTGCATTCAATTTGGGATGATTACTGATGGATATATTAAATAAAATAAGGAAAGGAATGAACTCTTTAGAAGATTGGTGTAAAATGTTGCATCTAGTATGATTATCATTTAGTGTCACTTGAATTTTTGTATTGGAGAGCATTTGTCAAGTAAATTAATGATTTTTCATCATTTAAGAATTTTAGAAACTTTTAGAACATTTTCTAAATAGAATCATAAGCTGTAACCAAATAGGGTTGTCCCAATTTTTTATTTATTTTGAAAGCTTTTTCAATATGAGTTTGTTAAATATAAAATTTGTTGTAGCAACTTCTTCCTAGCCTAAATCTAGTGTTCTATAGGTAGATGGGTTTTAATAATTGGCAAAAATTCTTGTAGGAAACACATAAGAATAATATTGGTGATAATTTTTTGAATCATTGTTGGATTTATTAGATTTTAAGACTGATATCATTTTGCTTTTATCCTAAATTTTTGCAATTGTTTATGTACAAATAATATTTCTTTATCTTTTTGACTTCTAAGCCGCCATTTTGAATTTAAAATAAAAATTATACCAAATTTAATTTATAATATATTTTCTGTTTGATTGCAATAAATATAAAAATATGTACATTGTTAGAAAGAGCAAATATGAAAGAATGTAATAAAGCTGATAAACATATTTTTATTTTTACATTAGTTCACAAATTCTAAATTTTGAAAGTTAAATGTTAAAATGACCCTTTCATAAACAGCTTCAGCACATTAGTCACAAAATGCTGAAAAAAAAAAAAAGATATATAATATGTCTTACCTGAGGTAATTTTTCTATGAAAAAATTACAAAAACAATGGAATTGGTAACTTCCATTTTTACTAGCTGACCCAGATCCTATCCTTCCATATCAGAGTATCTGCTAGAAATGTTTGGTTGTCCTTTCATGCAGGGTAGCTGTTAAAAATATATTTGATTTTTAGTGGGGAAAAAAATAGTTTACAAGATATTATACAAAGAGAACTTTAGTAAATTGTAATGTATCATTATGTTATATATCAATTATTATATTATATTATTGAAAAATGGGGTGTGACCTAAAATACGTATTCTTTTCAAGTAAAAAGTGTACTCAAATAAATATCAAACAGTAAGAACAGCTTATGAGATATTATGCAACGAGAACTTTAGTAAATTATAATGTATTATTATGAATATATATATTAATTATTATATTATTGAAAAATGGGGTGTGACCTAAAATATGTATTCTTTTCAAGTAAAAAGTGTACTCAAATAGATATCAACAGTAAGAACAGCTTATGAGCTATTTTGCAAAGAGAACTTTAGTAAATTGCAATATAATATTATTATTATTATATATATATTAATTATTATATTATTGAAAAATGGGGTGTGACCTAAAATAAGTATTCTTTTCAAGTAAAAAATGTACTCAAAAAAAAAAAAAAGGTCAAACAAAAATTTCTCTAAGATAAAATGAATAAAAACTGTAACTAAATCAATAAACATCAAAGTAAACATTTATTATGAACCCTGATTACATATATGTGTGGGAGATGATATATGATAGTGGATAGGGAGGTTGCATGTTTTTATTGTCATTGAAATTGCCTAAAATTCTACAGCATATTTATTGCTTTTTTACACATATTTCTTTATATAAAAAATAAGTAATAAAAAATACTACTCACTGAATTCCTGGCCAGTATGATCTCAATGTTGATTCCAAGTTCAAACTCTGGTCGTGAAGAAGATCTAGATACAATTCCCATGCTTGTATAGCAAATAAAATGACTTCACTAACGTTTTTTTTTTGGTCAATGCAGTTTCTAGATATGAATTATTACTAAAATTATCATGAAAATTAGCTTCTACAAAAAATAAGGCTTAGAATACATACGTGGCAATCAGAGCAAGCAATCGAAGCAACTTATGAGAGTCCATATATTTTTATGAATTTTAAACCTAAAAAAAAGAGAAGAAAAAAAAATTAAAAATTGCATTCCAAAAAAAAAAAAAAAATCATAAAAAAATTTAAATTTCATCATAGAAAAAAAAATACATGCATCTGTTGAACAAAGAGAAGATTCACGAATATATACATTGGCAATTAAATATTCTCAGCAAATGGCAAGAGAGTCCATTTCAACCCATAAAAACATTTTATGAATGGTAACTCTTAAAAAAAATAATTAAAAATTGCTTCTCAAAAAAAATAAATCATAAAAAAAATCAAATTTTCATCGTATTAAAAAAAATTTATACCTAATTTTAAACGTTATAAAATGGCGGATTGAATGATGTGAGAATCGTAAGTGGCAGATGCACTGATTCTGCGCCAACTCAGTTTAAAATGTAAACTTCGGGTGAGGGGTACAGTGAAGGGTACTGGAAATCAAGGAGATATTTGCCAACAAAGCTTTGGCTTTAGATTTCTAATTTTTTAAATACTCTGGAAATATGTTATCTGCTTCTTGGGTTTTTCATGAGTTAAGACAATTCAGAGCATATTCAAATTCATCAACATTACTGGTTTTATCAGACTGATATTAAAAAAACATTTTGAAAGAGAAGTTTGTAATTTTGCTGTTATGATACTTTTTTTTCATTTGAGCTTAGAAGCCTAATATATAAAATTGCCAACTTGATTGGTTAGAGCTATTTTCATATTCACAAAGCATTTATAACAGTGATAGAACTTACAACTAGATTTTATAAAGTTTTGCTTTAACGGTCTTTCTTTATTTTACTTTTTTTGGTATTATGTAATGATTTTATTAGCTTTTTAGTTATTATCAGATCTTTGTTAGACAAAAATTGACTGTAAAAAGTGCTACTGTCTTTATTTCAACTTCAAATGAATTGTTTTCAGTATTCATGAAGTATGAATTATTTGGTAGCTGTTGTTAAAAGTTTGTAATAGCAATTGTACTAAGAAGGAATTGAAAAGTTTCTATTAATATTATGTTCAAGATATACAGTATTTTGGCTCCAGTTAGCTTTCCTTAAATTTATCCCAGAACGGAATAATTTTCAACTGTAAGTATGTTTATTTTAAGGGTGATTACACTTAGCTTATTTTAACTATGAGGGGAGTAATCCATTATCAGTAATTCACAGATAATAATGAACCTCTTTTTTTTTTTTAAAACAAAACATACTTTGGGAATTATTTCAGCTTGCTATCTGCATGATTGGAATGTTTTTTCTTGTTTTACATCATAAAGGAAGTTTGTGTTGTTTAAATCCATCCATTTTAAAAATCCACAACCTGTTTGATCTTCCTTCCCAAAGATTACTATGAGAATTGAAATCTATAAATACAGAATCTGAAAAAGGCAGATAAGACCATTTTGTATTGGGGAGGTTTGTAAATATTACAAACATAAAAATTATCTGTTTGAATTGTGATTGCAATATCATTTGAACTATTGTCAATAAAAATTGTTTGTTTTACAAGATGGTTTAATGCAAAACTAGCCATACTATTGAAACAATATTCTTCGTCTATCATCCTGTTTCACCTACTATGTTCCATAGTAGTATCTTTTTCCCCAGTTCAAACCCTTCTAGTCCACGTATGTAAGCTTACACTAATTTATTTTGAGCTATAAGAGCGTATATTTACGTGTATATGCATGTATTTTTATCTGCGCACACATCTAATAGTCATATTAATGTTTGTATGCGTATAATGTATACACATTTATAATTTTAAAATTAAAATAAGTTGTAAACATTGTTGTATGTGTGGGAGCACACCTATGTATATATGCGAAGGGAACTATAATGTCATAGATTTAGTAAACATTACAGATTTTCTAAATTCTTTCTAAATTATTTTAAGTTATTTAATTTGCAGAATCGTTAGTATTTGCATATAAATTTTAAATTCAGGGGTGTCTGTTTTATGCATATAACTGAATAATGACAGCTTAAATCTCTTTTAAAATGAGAAAATCAAGGTCATCGATTATTTCTCAGAAATACCTCTAATTAAATGGTAAACTGAGAGCCGAAGATTTTTAAAGATTTAAAATAAAGTTCAAAAAGGCGAAGAAAAAAATCATTAACCGGCACTACTTGTCAATAGCCAAGCAGATCCTTTTATTCTTATTAAATTTATGCAGACCTTAAATCTTTTGGCTAACGATTTATCGATTATATAGTTCTGTTTTTCTTAAACCACAGAGATTTTGTTTTCTTCTATTTAAGATTACATAAAATCATAATCTTTTCTCTTGGCTCGTAGGGAGTTAACCATAAGAGCTGTATTTGTAATGATCTTATGAATGTTTGCAGGCATATGACATCCTTATTATGTCCCGATGTTTTACCGGATTTTAGGGAAAGATCACTCTGTGCTGTTCGTTGACTTCCATATAAGATCGTTTTTTTTTAAAATCTCTAATTAAAGGAAAGTGGAATTTGTTTTGATAAATTGCTGGCAGGAAGAAATTATAAATCCCTTTAATTCTTAGGTGAAAAAACGAAATTATCTGCCGAAATGTTTTCACTTGCACTCTCTGTCAAAGAATGTTGCAGAATTTAGGTCAAACTTTTATATTTTGTTTGACTAATATTTTTTTTTTTGTATTTAATAAATTAGTAAAAATTATACTTGCTTTTGGCTGACATTTGTTTCTGTATCCATTCCCTCAATTGTCTGAACAATATTTAAGATCTCTTTCTCTCCCTGGGTCTAGCTGGCAGCATTTATATTCATCATCATCAACTCTTTGATCACTGTAAATCAAATTTTCTATGTTGACAGTGGCCTAGTGGTGCACTTGGTGTTACAAGGTGGGGAGTGTGGTATAATATATATTTGTAAATCATGTGAGAGAAACCATTAATTATGTAAATGAAAGAAAGCTGATCAATTTTCGTGGGCTGTGAAACTATAAATTTGTCCATCTGCATTTCATTCTACACTATTTTATCCAATTTTTCTGACAATAAAATGCAGATGAGTTCATTGCCCATGAAAGTTGACCAGCTTTCTTTCATTTACATATTTTAGTGCTGTATTTATTAATTCTCTCCCTGAGTGTAGCTGGCAGCATTTATATACATCATCATCAACTCTTTGATCACCATAAATCAAATTTTCTATGTGATGTGATGTACCGTGACTTCTCCTTAAACGGAGTCAGGAATCTCTCGGCAACTATGCCCAAAGAAACCTGTTAGCCACTTTACCTTCCATTCCCCACCCTAAACTTTCCTATAATCTGCTCCATCCCATTTCCACAATATAATCTTTGTCAACTCTATAGCCTTTATATCTAAATCCCCCTTATCTTTTCCCAAACCCAGCATAAAAAACAATAACCCACTTTCTGTATAATCACTTTGTTCATATTTATTCTCCCATAACTTTTTTATTTGTACCCTTTTTGCTTTCAAACATTTACATTAAATCAACAGATGCCTAATATTTTCTATATCTTCCTTACACAATTTGCAAACTAAATCACCCATATTTTTCCATTTACATGTATATTCTCTTGTTGCTAAAGATCCCATTCAAGCCTTAAACAATAAGCTACTTTCCTTACTATTATCATAAATTAACTCGCACCCAATGTTCCATTTACTTCTATATATATTTAAACTCTTTTTACTCTCCATATTAGTTCTCCATCTCTCCAACTCCCTATTTTTTATTAATGCATTTATTTTTTTATCCCATTCCTTACCACTATAACACTCAACAATCCTCCTAACACAATCATCCCACCTTTTATACAAGTATACTGATATAAATTCTTTATCCAAATCCTTTGCATACCGCATTACCTTTCTCACCCATCTTGTTGCTTGCCCTTTACTCATAACCCAATTAAATACTATTTTGGCTATTCGTTTATCATCCATAAACTGCCACACAGAAAACAAGTCTAGGAAAAAATTCAGGGATTGATCAATGAGGGCGTATTGATGTTGGTAGAAATGTCAGATTGGGCTATGCCTATAGTCATAATAAGAAAACTCAATGGCCAAATCTGAATATATGGGGATTATAAGGTAATAAATAAATATTTAAATAAAGGGACATATCCCAGAATATAAGTGGTATTGGTCAGTCTGCAAAACGCATCACATTTCATGAAACTGGTCCTAAATTTCTTTTTTTAATCAAAAGTATCAGTGACCAACAAGTCAGCAGAAATATTAACCTTAACAACCCCTGTGGGATTATTTAAGTGCAATCAGCTACCAATCTGTATTTCAACAGTGCTGAATATATTTGAAGCAAAAGTTAATGTTTTATTACAGATATTAAATGGCATAAAATCTTACTTTGACAGCATACTTATAACTGAATACTCAGAAGTTCTTCATCAAATATTGTTTAAGGTTTGCGAAAAATTGCAGAGATTCAGAGTCAAGTTAGATGATTAGAAAAGCATATTCTAGGGCATATAATCTTGAACAAGGGTAAGCGACCGTTGCCCAAAAAAGTAAGAATCATGGAAATACTGTTAAACCCAGAAACATGTTTTTCTGGGTTTGATTAACTATTTCAAACTTTTTTTTCAGAATAAGACTAAAGTTGCAAAATCTCTGTATGAATTATTAAAGAAAAAAAATGGCAATGGTTAAAAAACCATGAGGGAAACTTTTATATGAATTAAAGCCCTGTTGTTGGAGATATTACTGGTTCTTTTGAAAATAATCAGGAAGTGTGCTTTATAACAGACGCTTCAGAATGTAGTTTGGGGTCAGTTTTATGTCATCCATGTTATAATGGCAAATGACCCTTAGTCTATGCATCAAGGATCCTTTCTCAAGCTGAGAGAAATTATAGCCAAATTGACAAAAAAGCCTTGACTATCATGTTCGGCTTAAAGAAATTTCACCAATATATTCAGTATGCCTTTTTACGGATTTATTTATGTATTTTTGAAATTAATAAAAAATATTTAGTGATTTATTTGGATACTAGCATTAATAGATCAGAAACATAGACAGGTGGCGTGAGGTGAAGGGACTTAATAGCTGTTGAAAACATAGGCATGAAGAAGAAAAATTAATAACTTGGATAGATAATTTAAGAATTATCAAAATATTCAGCCAAAAAAATGTGTGAAATGAAGAAATTTTTAAAGAAGTTTTTTTAAAATAGATAGAGCTGGTATTAAAAAAAAAAGATGTTTTGAAAAATATAATAGAAAAGGCTGTAATGGTATAATGTGCTATACTCAGTTATTTTATCTAGATATAGTGCACTAATTAACAGCAAATATAAATTTATAACTTGTTCTGCATAACAAAAATTCACGAAAATATATTTAATGATTCATTGCACATTTAAATTTAACAATAATAGTTATACATATGTAAGTTTGTAGTTACAGTACATGCCCTCATGCTTATTAAATAATAATAATAATGAATCTTTGTGGGCTGTTTGATTTTCTAAATTCACTTTTAAACCTTTCAATGGTAAAATTAATTGGGATTTAACATTCTTTGTATAATTGCTTATTTTCTGATTGGTCACCAACTATCAATCACCTTATTACTGCATTTTTTAATGATGACAGTCCAATTCATATTCTGAGATTAAAAATGGTCCTTTTGTCATCTCTCAATTTTTTATTTTTCAGTTCCATAAAGCATTACTTCTTTTGTTTATGTTTAACTAGATTTATGAGCTTAACTTTTTTTTTTTGCCTAATTAATCCAAAAAAATTTCCTTAACTAACATCTAATCTGTTTTGAATTTCATATATAGATTAATTATAGTACTTATTTTTACATAACAAATGCAATTTATTTACAAATAAATTAAATTTTTATAATTTACAAAATAATTATATATATGTCAAGCATATATATTGTAACGAGCACAGACGTTCGTTACATTGTTTTTTTATTTATTTATTAAACATGAAAGTAAATTAAAAAGTTCGCATTTAAAAATTTTCTTTAAGAATTAAAAATTGAAATTAAATATCATCTTAAACTCTTATATATTAAATCGCACAGATAATGAAAAATTATTAAAATAAAACTTTATTAAAGAAAAAGTATTTTAAAACTAAATTTTAAAAAGATTTGGAAATAAAATTATATCTTTAAATTTATCTTTAAATATATCTTTGATTTGGAAAACAGGTTAATTAATCAGAAATGGAAATGATAAATTTAATTAGTCAAATGTAAACCAGCCTTGGGCATTTAAATGTAAAAACATCGGTCAGATAGGAAAACAATAGAAACAAATAGCCAATGAAAGAAATCCATCGGGAAATCGGACCTCAGCGAAAGGATCATCACATCGATGACATAATGCCAAGTCAATCCTTCGAATACGTATAAAAGGAAAATTTGGAAATTATTAATCAGTGATTGATTATTGATTATTACGATGTGACTATATGTAGTAGTACGGAGTTGGAGGTGATGGAATTGACAGACGCACTGTCAATTCTGTCAGCTGTTAAAGAAAGGAGAAATGAACTATCGTTTTCTACATTGAGGACTAGTTAAAGCAAAAATCTCCGGATGGATAAATAAATCGGCCTTCAGAATATTAACCTCTTTAGGACGGCGTGGGAATTTACGTTCATGGCAAGCAACGGATAAAGTTGGACGTTTTAAAAATCGTAAGAACTTTATATTCACTTGAAACAATAAGAACTCTAAATTTTAAAACTTTTTAGTAAATAATGCAATAGAATCCTATCTGACCAAACTAAATTCTTCATTAATAATGTTATTTGATGTATTTGTTATTTATTTATTTAAAATCATTTCCATTTATTTAACTTTGTTCTTTAAGTTTATTTATGATTTCTGTTTTCCGATGAATTAAAATATATCAATGTTAAACTTAAGTCGGGCGTGAATGGCTGTATAGATTTGTAAAGTTATATTAGGGGAGGGTAATCTTAGGTTATTTGTTTCGTGGTTAAATTGGGTCAATGGATTGGATATATTGGTGTGATTAGTAGATGTAATATTGATTCGCTACGGGCAGAATCGCTTCATACGCCGCACACTTCCGTTTGCCTATGGAAGGAATTATAAGTCGGATACCGCAGTTCCTTTCTATGGAGTTTTTTGTTTTATTGCTCTTCTTTGCAGATAGATGTAATATTCCTATCTCATAAGAGGCAATTTCTTCTCTTAACCTTTTGTGCTGCCGTATTTTATTACATTGAATACATCGATATATCAGATGAATTGATGCCAGTTTGACTACGAATTTTAGCCTAAGGTTAAATAGGGATAGAATGTTTATTTTCAAAAGCAAATTTATGTGGTCTATTCATACTCGACCCTAAATAAAAATGCATTAAATTTAAGTTGTTTATAGACGCTTGCATGGGTTGTTTATTGGTTAACTATGTTTTGCGTTTCCATATTTGATCAAAATATATAGACATTCGATAAATAATGATACCTTACGGTGAGTATCTAAAATGTATTTATTCGGATGTCTTTTAAGTTATTGGTGACAATGCAAGTATCTTATGGTGAATACTATTGGGTTACGTATAAATTTCCCTCCGCAATTGTCAGTAATCAATAATTTTGTATTTTGATCGTTTATGTTTACTTTGAAATGTTTTTGACCGTGAAATCTATGTAACCGATCTATATTCAACATTATAAACAAGCTTTCATAAATTTATCTGTGCGAACTTAATTAAAATGTAAAATTAGAATATAATAGTAATTAAATGTAAATTAAAGTCAAAAATCAAAGTTAAAAATAATGTTAAATGTTAAAATGTAAAACTAATACTAAAATAATTTTAAATCTTATATATATGTGCATAAATAAATGTTTGTATGTTAATTACTGGCAGTGGCTTATTTTATTTATTTTTTAATGTTGAAATCTAATTAGATAAGATATTATATTATTTAATCTCTGCTATTCCACTGAGCTAGTGACATGGGCTAACGACCGGAATCAAAATAAAAAAAAAAAATTTTTTTTTTTTTTACTTACGTATCTGCCTACTTTATAAATTTTTCTAGGTTCAAATGCCTAGATGGCGCCCTGTAGTGCAGTTTACGTTAAGTCGCTTTCTCCGGATCGTTACAATATATATATTTCAGAATTATAGATACTTAACAAGAGATAAGAAAAAGAACACGTGTGAGGTTATTTTTAAGAAAGAAGTAAAGATATGTATTCAAATGGAAATAAGCTTAGATATTGTTTTAATCACTGTGAACAAATAATTTTTAATGTAAATTTTACATTTTAAATAATTTTGATATCATACTTGATGTGTGTAGGGATAAATAAATTCTTTGCTTAAATACTTGTATTTTTAAATTGTTCGCTATCATTTATTCTTAAATATATAAATGCATTATGTATGTGTTTATATATAAATAAAGTTTGTTGCTTTATACTTTGTCATTAATTTCTGTATATTGATTTGAATTTTTACATTTTTAATTTTTTAGAAAAGTTTACAGTTGGGTCGAGAATATACAAATATCAAATATACTTGCAGTAATGAAGCTGCAGGAGATCCTAAAGTTATTGCTCGAACAAATATTCTTCCAACTTCCAATGCTTCTACCCCAGTAACCTACAAGAAGAGTCCTATCAGGTTAGATCTTTTTTAAAAAAAAAGTTATTTATTTTAAATTAATAAATATTATATATTGCTTTTATTTATTTTTGCAAAGTTTTTTATTTATACATTTTATTATCATTAAATGTATGAAGAGATAAAACAGTGTACATATTGTACCGGTATAAATCCACCACGCTTACTCATACACAGTACCCGAGTTCAAACCCAGTCCACGTTTAAGAATAAATTCCAAAACGCCAACTAAATTCAAACCCAAACCCCGGTATGACCAACCGATGATGACTTTATAACAGCACGGGGTTATCCCTTTACTAGCTCAACTCAGAACACAGACTAAATTACTTACAGTTAATTATATATAGATCTATTATACTCTGGATATTGGTACGGTCATTAATGTAATGTATATATTTAAGTTGCCGATACAGACAGTAAGTGACTAAATAGACTTCGAGAGTAATGAGGTGGGAGACACAAAATTAGATTAAATAAATTGTTTAATAATAAATAGAAAGCATTAACAAATATTATTCAAAAGTACGGTAAGACTTCCATAAATATTCTATTATAATTGGCTACTAGTCTTTAGTAATCATTTTACCTGGTAAACAAACTCATGCCAATATCGGTGTAGTTAAATGATTGACGGGTGGCTAAGGAAATCAGAGTATTTGGGGCATTGAAAATATTTATCTACTATTTTTATTAAGTTATTTTATTCGAATAGATTCGAGCCGTTGCGTATACGAATAGTTGGAGGTGGCTTCGCATAAATATGATGTCTAAGATTGATGTACTAGTGGTTGCCTACATTAAGGAGCCCTACAGTAATCACTTGCGGTGCATTAACGGAATACTGGGCGGCTTGTACTTTGACAAGGCTTAATGCCCCCAAGTAGATCCGGGACACTACAACCAGCCGGGATCATTTCGAAACCCGGTGATCCAAGAGATTACCTGGAAAAGAATTGCTTTCTTTCCCATATGGTAGTACGGTGAGACGCCAACTTCGGCGAAGGAAAGGCATTGCCACAGTCATCGAGGACGAGTGCTTGAAGTTGATTTGAAACGGAATTACACAAAACCTAAATAATCTATTCGTCTATCTCTACGCAACAGGCTGATATAACTATTCCAATAAAACATGGCGGAATCAAACTGACCGCGAAAGCAACGACTAATTAAGTTTGCTCTGAAACCCCTAACCCCTCAGGTTGTACAGGCGGTAGCGATAGTAACAAATTATACACTGAGAATTATTTCTCATTTCATGTAGGCAACAAGATGATAAAACTTTAAAACCATTTTACATATTTAAGATTGAAAGATAGGTTACAATAGTATGACAAAAATAAAGGAGAATAATAAAGTGATCTAATATCTGCCAACTCAATATAGGAAATAATCTTTAATTCAAAAAAAAAAACGAACTTACTTTGAAAATAACTACAATCAATATTATAAATTAGCTTTAAACAGAGTTGGGAAATATTTCTATTGGCATCGTTTGTTTATAGAATAAGTTACAAAAAATATATAAATGTATTCATTTGAATTATTATTATTAGGTACAATATTTATAAATTATCTTCTAAAGACTAGAGCGGAGGAAAAAGAGAAAAGAAAATTTACTGACAGGTTTTAAAAAGTAGCATTATAAAAGAAACAAAACTTACATGTGATTAATTTGATTGACAGATTAACTATAACATTAAGCTCGGGAGAAAGTTAAAAGTTCATGTAACACAGTTACCCTTCTTTCTTCATCCGGCTTGGCTTCTCACGATGGTATTTCTGACGAAGTGGCGCGCATTTGAAATTTACTTGAAAGGCATAGTCAATTTGGAGATTGGAAGCTGGAAATTTTGAAGCACGTAAAGCATGATCAGACAGCGGCACGAAGATTCAAATTGGCAGGACAGAGATCAGCTTCTGGCACTTAGCCCATCGACATTACGGTTTACTGGTGGACTTCTTAATAAAAGTTGTAGCGATTTTTCTAGCAACTGCTGTGCTGTTTTGAGACGGTCTACTCTCAGCCACGTCAAAAGTTAGAATCCTAGTTTTTTCTAAGATGGCCACGGTTGACCTTTCTGCCTGGTTTTTGTTTGAGACTCCGCCTACTTTTCTCTAGCCTCCAGCAATCCAACTTGACCATACAATATCAATTATCCATTTCCATTGTTCCATTTCAGCTATCTTTAACTTGAATACACAATTTTTAAATTGACCAAGTAATTACAAAATATAAATTCCTTATCTAATTTTCAAATACAAATTAATTACTCTATACATTTATACAAGACAGATTTTAATTAAAAACACTGATCAAAGGAATGTGACTTTTGATCAGTATTTTTAAACGACTTTGTATAACTCTAAAAAGTTAAAATTTAAACAAATACACCCGCAATGAAACTTTTAAATTAAGCTGCTATAAATTCACAAACCACGCACACACGAATATTATTTCATGATTTGTGATATTTATACACGGAATCTTTACATATCTTTTTACAAAACATAAAATATATCCCAATTTTTATGTGACTTGAAATAGAAAAATCTCATTGCGGGCAAACAGTAGTTCGAATTACCGTACTTCAAAAAACACATGAAACTAAGATCGGTTCTTCGATCTGTCTGTTTCAATATGTATATATATTGTAACGGCAACAAAGCGAGAGACTTTATTTTACATGCCTACATTTTAGATTTCAAAATTTGTAATAGTATAAAATGGATAAATGGGATGTTTACTCTTACATACACCATGAAATGGATAAATGTAAAAAAATTTAACAGTATAAAATATATGATACTAAATTTGTATCACTATAAATGGGCTAGCTAAAATTAATAGAGCTACACAAATTGTGCAAAACAAATTTGTGGCAGTATAAATTTAAGTCATAATTTTATTTAAGTTCTACTAATAAACTAAATTAAAATCTGTATAGGAGTGAAGATAAACTATCTTACAACATTTATATATTAGTTATATGATAACCTAACTGGACACCAAATTGTAATACACAATTTAAAATAATTTATTTGAAAATTTATAATGAATATATTAAATAATAGTTTATATTGGGATTCCTTTATAAAGTAATCCTTTTATTATTAAATACTAAAATTTACAATAATATTAAATTATGAATAAAATTATTTAAACTTGATCATTATATGTAGAGTTTGCATCAATAATTTATCGACTAGCTTTACTCTATATTTGAATAATATCAATTGATGTCTTTGAAAATATTAGATTCACCTTAAATAATTACTGAATTCTAACAAAGTAATAAAATCTATTATTTTCCTAATTAAATTTTAAATGTTTGTAATTGCATAAAGACTTTGAATTATTATTATTATTATTATATCATGTACTTACCACATCAAATAAAACTATTGACTTCAAGTTTAATGATAAACAATAATTGTATTTACAAAATAAATAATAAGACATTAGTTAATATATTTTGAATAGTTTGAATCAATGTATTATAAAATGTTATAATTGTTTTGAGTGTAGGGTAGTACTAAGACATTATACATTTTTTTTAACCACAAAGCAAATATTGATTTATTATTTTCAATAGATAATATATATGTTTAATGTACAAAAGAAAATACTAATTTGTTTTAGTTTAATTACAGATCATTTATAAATGAATTAAAACAAGTCATTAAATAAAAATTTACTATAAATGTTTAAATTTCAATTTAGAGTTATTAAGATTTTTCTTTGGTTAATTATTTATATAGTCACACACATATTTACATTAAATGATCTTAAAACAACAATAAAAATAATAACACAATTAATAATCATATAAATAAAGCATAATGGAGTAAGATACTAATCAGTGTTTATACACAAAGAATTCCACTAGATTTAAATTATTTTTTATTAAGTTCATGTAAGGACATTCTATAAAGAAAATTCATAAAATAATGATATTCTCAAAAATATAATAATTCCTAAAAGTTTTTTTTTTTTTAAAGTATTCAAAGTTTATTAAAATAAATTATCCATACTAACTTATAGCAATATTCATATTTTAATTGATGCCAAATAACAAGCATTGTTTTATCCTTTTTTAAAATGATTAAATCGATATTTTAATAAATCCAAACCATAATTCATTTGGTAATAATTCTTGGTAAATTTATTATTTGCACTCTTTAGAATGCAGTTAAATAAATTAACTTCTTAGTTGTTAAAATAGGTCATCTCTCAAAAGACAAAATTGTTTTTTGGAGTAATTGTCAATTACTGTTTAGCTTCCCATGGTATGATTTACATTAAACATTTTTCTTTAAATATATATTACATTTTGAAATTTTATTTTACTACAAAAATGCAGTATACCAACTAAGTGATAGATATCTTTTAAGTTGAATCACTGGCAATTTTATATTATTTATCTATTGATATAACATTTAGTTCATTGACTAGAAACAGTAGCTAATGTTTAACTCGAATTTGCCCCTTCTAAGATATTGAATAATTGTTCTCCTTTGATTAGAGATTATTTAGATACAAACTAGCATCCCAAACGAAAAATTTTTCTTTGTTTTAAAAGAAAAACATTTTAAAATAAAAAAATAATAACGCAATAATTTTAACGTTTCTTTTTAAAATAAAAATATATTTGTTTGTTTAACAAAAATAGTTATAAATAATGTATCTTTAATAATAAAACTATATTAAAATATATAATTTTAAAAATATACACAATAATTTAAATACGCACGAACACATAGAACCATACACATGTATAATATAATGAAATGTTTGCAAAACTGTCAAAATATGTTTACGCTTATGTAATATTTTTTAAGCAGATAACACAAATTATCGATCATATTGTTTAAATAATAATAATAAAAAAATGAATTACAAATATTATTTTATATTTTGATGCATTTACAATAACTCAATAATTAAAATAAACATTACTTGATGATTTCAAACAGTTAATAACACATAAAATCTTGACAGTAAATTATTATTTTTTTTAATATGACAATTCATATTTTAAGTCTAATTACATTTAGTACAATATACATGCAAAGAGGGCAGGTTCTTATCTTCTGAATCATGATTTCTGTAAGAAGTAATGGAGAAATAAATGTGTAATCCATAACTGTTAATTAAGAAAACAGAAAAAATAGAATGCAGGATTAAAAATTAAGAAATGTGGATATTGAGAGAAATCTAGACAGAAATAGTTTCAAGAAACATATACTGTAATTAATATGGGTGAAAAAGATAGATTTGATTTAGTATATAAGAAAGAAGAATTATGAAGATAAATTGTATAAATGATGATCACAAAAACAAAATGCTGTTGTATCCTAATTCCTGGTAAATAGTGATATAAAAACCCAAATACTCAGTGGATCTCAACATGGGGCACACCCCTCAAAGGGGAGCAATTTTATTTTTAATGAGGACAATTTGAGAATGAGTTATTAACAGTGAATTTGAATGCCTGCTAATTATTCTTATATCTTATTATTCATAAATAAAGTTAAGAAAGTTTTTAAAAGTTCTCTCTTTCCATGCCATCTTCTCTATCTCATTTCTGTTTAGATAACCTTTATTTCTTATCTCTCCAATGTTACTAGGAGCAAGTTAAGTGGTTTGAAACTCCATTGTACTTAAATTATCCTTTCGTTAAAGGCCTTCTAGGCTTCCTCCACATAAATAGGACTTCACTTTTTGAGTAATAAGAATTACATGTCATGGGGGCGGGGAATTAGGATTTTAGAGATGCTTAATTGGGGCATAGCCAAAAAAGTATCTGGAACCAGTGTATTAACAGATCTATCAATTCATTCAATATTAAAAAGTTTCATTTTATTACTATTTGTAGCAAGATACTAAACATTTCCTTCCAAGACAGAATATTATCGATTGTTACCATGATTGTTCTGTATAGATATTCCGTCAGTCTGCATCAGTAATTACTGTAGAATGTAGAAAAGGCTTTTAAGATATTGTATTATTTTTTTACAGTAATCAAAAATGATTCTTTTGTACTAATTTGATGAAAAACAACTCCCAATATCTTCATGTTTGTCAAGAAGTACAATCAATTTCTAAACCTAAAGCTTTTACCGAAAATCGATAACTGAGTTAAATTGTGTCTACTTTTAATTCTCAGATACTAAAAACAAATCGTTTTCAAAGCATAAATCTAATTCTCATATATAAAGATAATTAAGGCATTTTATTTCAAAATGTGGCTTAAAAAAAATGTTAAAATTAATTAATAGTAAAGAAAAAATTATAATTTTTTTACTATATATGAAAAAATAAAATTAGCATTATACTTTATTTTCAAAATAAATTGTTTTTAATTTTTAATTTTCTTCCGCATACATAATTGTATATTATTACCATTGATGTATTACAATGTTTTTTCTCTAATTTTTTTCTGGAGCATTTCTTTGGCTATCTATCCTTATCTAATCCATATTCATTTTCTATTTACTTATTAATATATTTTGTTATAGAAGTTGTTTCATTTCTTCAAAGTATTTCCAATTTTTTTGTTTTCCATCTTATATTCAGATAGTTTTAACATGAAAGACATTAGACTTTTTTTTGCTATCTTGTATTATAATCCGTGCTTCTAAATTATATGTCAGAAATAATTTTTTCATAATAATAAAAATCTCATTACTTTTTTATTTATAAAATAATCAACACTATTTAGTATTTTGTATGTGCATGTTGAAATGTTGTATGTACATTTATTTTTTTATTGGCATTGCTTGTTGATATTGCTTTATATTTAAATAAAACAATATCAATGAATAAATAAATGTTTAGTGATAATATTTTTTTAATAATTTCAACAAAATATTTGTTGAATTTAGCTTTGTATGATTTTAATAAAAATGTATTATATAAATAAATGATTTTTCAAATTGTAAAAATGTGTGTTGCTGTTTTCAAGTTTGTCTCGAAAAGTTAAATTAGTTGTTTTAATTGTTATATATATTAGCAATTGAAAGAAACAAACAAAAAAAATATAATATTTAATTATTTATTCAGACCAAAATTAAAATGTGTTAAATTAATTTTTTAAAAAGAATCATTTTTATTTACTGGAACCAAGAATTAGAAAATGGAATGAAATGTTTATTTTTCAGTAATTTATTGGGTCAAAGTTCCACTTCTAGCACTGTGTATAAAGTCAAACAAGATGAAATTATTATATTATCAAAAAAAGAATGAAATTTAATATAACTTTCATTAGTGATATGTATAAAATAGAAAGAAGGTTGACATTGAATAAGTGACTATGCTATAGCTATAAGACTGAGTATAAAAGCAAAAAGATTTTAAACAAGTCCATATATTATAATTAAAAAAAGAGAGAGTTTCAAAGGAAATGAGTGTTTTCGAAATTTTTGCATAATTAACTTTGTGTTTGCTTAATTTCGTATTAATAGTTAATGCTATCTAGTCTCTTTTTTTAACATTGTATTTGACTTTATTGCAACTATTGAGAAATGATCATAATGACAACAACAACAACATCAGCTAAAGTAGTTTAAGATTAAGTGCAGGCTAGCAAGATTAAAAACTGGATGGGACTGATAGAATAAATTATTAGCTGAATAATATTTAGTGTAGGTGCCATATGTATGTTGTAAGTCAGATAAACAGTGTCTAGTTTTAAAGACTTGTATTTTTTTTTTTTTACAATATTTGAATTGTTAACTTGAAATGAAAGGTGATGAAGGGAATTGTAGCTACATTTGGAACTGTTCATGGTAAATGCTAAGCATATATCAGAATTATATGAAAGAAATCTGTACTTATTAGGAGGGAAATTTTGCAAGTAAAGATGGCTTATTGTATAACATAAGATTTGATTATTTAATGACATGTTTTCAATGTATAAATTAAATAATAATAAAGTAATTTTAAAATCAATAAAAATAATTCAAATTATTCTTGGGGTGAGATGGAGCAAATTTATTAATACTAATGTATAAATAATTACTGAAAATAATGAAATAAAATATTATATAATTATTGTCAAACATGTATTAGAAAAATTAAATCATGTATAAATAGGATTAAAAAATAATTAATAGAAAAACATCTTGATTAATTGGGCAGGCTAACTCTTGAACTTTGTGAAAATGTTTCTTTGATCAACAGGCAATTCCTCTATAAAGAGGCATGGAAGTGTTTTTAGTCAATTTTTTATTGGTTATACAATAGAAATCATCAAATATTCTAGTCAATTTGCCAGCAGAGACTGACAAAAAACTAGAAAGACCACAAGATTAATAAATACCAATGGCTGATTCTAACATAAGACAATTATAACAGTAGGAGATATTTACCACCAAGTTTTACAGAATGAAATAATGTAATAAATAAGGGATTCAAACTCAAACTTTCACACAACCCTCAACTCTCCAAGCCATTTCATATTGCTGACTCACCTGATCACACATATATTGAAAAGATAAATAATCACCAATATATGTATTCCGTGCTAAACCAGCAGTCATCAGTTGATCCAGATTACCATCTTCACACATATATACAATCAGTGCTCAGCTTTATATTAAGATAGCCAATCTTCATACCTTAATGAACAGGCTTCAAACTACTCCAACTCACAACTCTTCAGTCTTCCATTTCATTAAAAATTGAATGATGGAATGTTCAAAGTCCTTGTTAGTGTTCAACATGTGTGTGATCAGGTGGGTCAGCAATATGAGATGGCTTGGAGAGAGGGTTGTGTGAAAGTCTGTGTTTGAATTCCTTACATATATTTGTATGTACAGGTGTAAGCCTGTACAGTGTATTAATTTACATATTGATACAAAGTGCATTAAAGGTCTGCCCATCCTTCGCATATGTATTAAAATGGATATTCTCTTGTACATGAGGGGTCAGAATGAACATTCCATCGTCAGATTTTCAATGAAATGGGAGGCTGAAGAGTTGTGAGTTGGAGTAGTTTGAAGCCTGTTCATTAAGGTATGAAGATTGGCTATCTTAATATAAAGCTGAGCACTGATTGTATATATGCGTGAAGATGGTAATCTGAATCATCTGATGAGTGCTGGTTTAGCACAGAATACATATATTGGTGATTATTTATCTTTTCAATATATGTGTGATCAGGTGAGTCAGCAATATGAGATGGCTTGGAGAGTTGAGGTTATGAGAAAGTCTGAGTTCGAATCCCATACATGTATATCTGTTTGAGCAGGTGTAAGCCTGTACAGTGTATTAATTTACAGAATGAAATAATCTAGCATGGGATGAATACATTGAAGTATATTTAGTAATCTATGATAACCAATTTTTATGCTACTATAATCTCTAATATGTCCAACAGAGGGCCATGAAAAATATGTTGTTCTTTGCTCTCGTATCAGGATTTCTCAGATATGAGATATAAGATTTAGTAGAAGCCCTAAAATAATAGTATGTTGCTTGTATGTTAACTGAACTGTAAACCTGAGGTGTAATTGTGAAATGAAATTCTAACATAATATTTGATTTATGGAACCTTACCACAATTAAGTGAATAAACTCCATGAGAGTCTGTTATGGAAATTTCACTGCCCCCTTCCCCCAAATCAATCTGTAAATGTGTTATAGGTTGGCTTCAATGCTGTAACTATATAAAATATCTATAATAAGAAATTTATTTATTTAAATTAAAAAAAGTCTAGTTTTTCAAATTTATGTTTCTTCCACTTCATATTTGTTTAGCTTTGGAACATAGAATATATAAAGTTTTTCTTTCCTTGTAAATTTTGAAGGAAATATATTGTGTAAGAGAACATTTTGCTCTTTTCATTCCAAGTTAATGAGATTTTATGGAGGAATGGTTTATATGTTTTCTTTAAGGAAAAAGTATATATTTTTTTTGATTAATTATTATTTATTGTTCCCATCTTATAGAGTAGCATAGTTAATATTTTTTTCAACAGTTCTTAGTTAATATAATTTAATATTAATTATTAGATATTAAAAAGTGGATATTAAAATATAGTTTATGCTGCAAGAAGGATAAATATATATCTGTCGAATTCATTTTTTCAAATTTTAGTTTTCTGTATTTAATGCCATAATGTGACATTGATAATATTTTTATTCACTGTAATAAATTGTTAATGTTACTAATGAAATCTATTCTTAATTTATTTCTATTCATGGATGTATATTATAGCTCCATAGTATTCTTTGTTTTGTCTAAAGATTATTATATATGTGCAATCATTATCTTCAAATATCTGTGCTTAATGCTCACTTAGAAACCAGGAGAGGAAATTTTTGTATAACATAGAAGTATTAAAAATAAAATTAGTAAGAATAGTTTTTCAACAAAGAATATGACACTTTATGAAATAGGATTTATCCTATTTTAATATAAACAAACTGTCTTTTTCAGATGAGCTCTTTAACCTAGCATTATAGAGTTGGACTATAAATCAATAATGAATATTATCATTAAAGGATATAGTTGCAGTATTTGTTCATGAAATAGTACTATTTTTATCCTCATCAGTGCTATAATAGATTAATACAGATGTAATATCAATGAGATGCGTAGTAAGCTTATACAAAATTAACAGGAATTTTCTGATTTATAAAATGATGTACCAACTTGGTTATTCATCATATATAGATTCTGTATTTAAGGATATAAATATATGCAGAATAGTCATGTATACACACAAAGTTGGAAATGAGAATAATAATAAGCAATAGTTAAAAATATACTTTAAATAGAATAGAGCAGACAAAATATAATATAGTAATAGAAAAAGCAAATAACTAGGTTAAAAAATAGAGCAATGGACATCCAAAACGAAAAAGAGGACTGCATGGTAGAAACAATGGATAATATGTAGTCAAATGTAAGTGTTTTATAAAATAAAATATTAAGAAAAGAAAAAGGAAAGAATAAAAACAAATAGTTGAGTAACTAAAATAGATATTGAAAACAAAAATAAAAGATGCAAACAACTAAAAATATAGAAGTTCAAGAAGAAAAGACTGCAGAGAAGATAGGACACTCAAAACTTAATGAAAATGGAAGAACATAAGTAAACAAAAGGTCAGGCTTTGAAGGATAATAAACAGTTTGCTATGATGATGAAAATGATTGAAAGTTGTCTCATAAGATAGAAGTTAGTGAGAATAATATATCTCAAAAAATAGATGACAGTCACAACCATGTGATTGGAGAATTAAAAAAAAAAACTAAAAAAAGATAAATGAATATTATGGCAAAAATATAAGTCAGAAAAAGATGTTTCAGATAGATGTAGTTATACCAAAACTATTATAAAAACTAAAGCAATCTCATGTTGAGTTCATATGGTTGAAGATGTCTATGCATGTTGCCAAAACTGTAGAAGAGATGAAAATTGATGAAGAAACTGAGTTCTGTTGTAAAAATGATGTAATTGCTGAAGAAAAATGTATTTCTTTCTAGTCACAGCATATTAAATTTGAAGGAAAGCCATTGGAAGATCATACTTTGCAGATGTGTAATGAAAATCTTAAAGTAAGCATCATTCTGAGAACCAAGTATAGTTACAAAAATTAAAACTCAAACTCAAGAGAAAAAAATATTATTACCTATACAACATTATTTGATTTTTAATAACAAACTAGAAAATGACAGAAACTTATCAGAATTTAAATTTACAATAAATGCAATCTTTATTTAATATTTTATCTTAGAAATAGAATATGGTTTGAGGGGGAGCAAGAGAAAGAAAAAGGATGTTGGAAAGAGTTATTAGAATGGAGTTATTGATTTAGTAATTAATCCATTAAAAAAGCAAAACCAAATTTGTTTTTAGTGGAAGAAGATAAGAAGGAAGAATTCCAAAGAATAGAAAATATGGAATTATTATATTAATTACCTGATTATGATAGTAAAGAAAATGATGAGTATGTTGATTGATCATTGTATAGAATCAAGTCTAAGTTTAAATTGGAGAACCATAATATATAACATATAAGTCTTGCTCCTAAAAATGAACTCTCTGAATTTGGACAATGCAACTAAGTTTAAATATTTTTTGATTATGAAGATTTAAAAAATTAATTAAGTTGAATGTTCATAAGATAATAAGCTGATGCTCATTGTAAGCCTATCTTGAAAACTGGATTAATAAATACATCTTTAATAAAAATGAACCATCTATTACATGTGTAAAAAAATGTTGCAATTAATAATCATAAATATCAAGTAAGATAGATTTATAACATAAATCTTGGAGGACAAGCAAAACGTATAATCAATAATGATAATTTGATCAAGCATATGTTTTAAAGATGAACTTAAATTCCAAAATTTTCTTTAAGAACTAATGATTACAGATGATAATTATATCAAATAATTTTATTAATATGCCAGACAGTTAATTTCTGGTCTTACATCATGAAGATATTTTTGTTATCAAGTTAATAAGATAGCAGAGGATTCATTTTTAATTATCTGAAAAAAGTACAAATTTTATTTTTGAATGCAAGTTCTGGAACAAGGAACATATTTTAATCTTATCTCACCATTAACCCTAGAATTTCTGGAGAAGACATTGTTTTAATTGAATTGTTATCTATTATCATGAGAACTTGTTGATGATGAAGACAAAATAGTTATTCCATAACACACTAATTATGTTTTGTGTATTGGTAGGATTCTATGCATTCATTATTGCCAACTATACATTAATAGAATGAGCATCAGTTCAAGCATTACATTTTTGAAAAATTCCAAAATTTACTTAAAAGTTCCTATAATATTGTTGAATAACAAGATGTCAATGCATCTTGATTGATGGTACACAAATCAAGGACATCTATGATGCTCGCCTTTTTAAGTCTTATTAAAAAAAGGAATTTAAATTTAAGTTGTGAGTTATTTTTATGAAAGAAATGGAGAGAGAGAGAGGAAGAGATATTGAGATTTCAAAAATTATTGGAGAAATGAATGATATATAATGTTGGATAGTTTCAAGTATTTATCTGTTCATGATTGTGGTATTGGGTATGTGGAGTTAGTTAATGTTATTTTTTAAAAATGAACTAACAAATTCTAAGAGGCTAGTGCACTCCATAAATTACAGCTTGCATGGAAAGCTTCTGGATTTTTTTTTGACAAATCTCGATTTTGGTTTGCTCTAGTATTTGTGATTTATTTATTTGTGATTACGTGAACATGTCTAGCTTTAAAATACTGAATTCATAATTCTGTTGTACTACCAGATTCTTCTTGGAGATACATATCAATATTGTTTGGCATGAAGTTATCTAATGATTAGATAGGTAGATGCATTAACCAGATCTTCCTTATTGTGTTTGAAATTTCTTTCTGATGATGATATTTTCTCAGAGATTTGCATATATTTCCACACTTAGAGCAAATTGGATTTTCAATTATGCGATAAAAAAGTCCATTACTAGGGAAAACTAGGAACACAAAAAAAGCAATGGATACTGCATAGTCAAATGGTGTTATCAGAACATCAAGCACCAATGAATAAATAAATCTTGTGTATAGAAAGATTAAGAGGATCAAAAATTTAAAGTTCAATATTAAAGCAATAATTATCTAGAAAGAATATTATTGTATCAAAAGAAGTGCCTTAAATAAAATTGCAGCCATAATTACTGCAAGTTAGGAAAACAACTATAAATGTAATATTGGTATAACACAAGTCACATCTACACAATATGAAGTGAACTAATTCACAAATAGCTTCAAAGAGCCAGATGATGATGCAATGATCAGTTTGTTCGCCATTGGAAGATGGATATGTGATTTTTATGAATAGAGTTACAATGATCATAATGAGAATAACAATATAGTTTAATATTAAGAGCAAGTTAGCATAAAAGCTGAATGGAATAGGAATATTGATTTTGGTGTATCCTAGTCAAGAGGAATTAAATGATAAAATAAATAAAAGCTAAATTTATATTTTATGTGTTTGTTGAGATAAATGTGCAATTATGAATAGTTTCAGTGACTCATTAACTTCAATTTATGTTCAAATGTAAAGTGCTTCTTATATACATAATTTTGCAATACAAAAAAAAAAAAAGCAATTCAATGAAATCTGCTACAAAGAAGGTTTTTAGAATAAACATTATATGATGAGCACTTCCAATTTATACAACTAATATGCAAATACATGCACTGATCACTAGAAATGACAGACATATTTATCATGTAAAGCTTAAATTACTAATTTAGTTTACTTACTTGTTTTTTAAATCTTTAGCAATGAAAGTTTACTGTACTTGATTATTTATAATCATTTTGCTACATGCATATAATAATTTTGCCATAAGTCTGAAAATCTGAGTGGAAAAACTGATTAATATTGTGTGAAAAAAAATTCCAAGCAAAAAAACTGTAAAACTATCAATAAATGAAAATGCTCTAATGAATGCCATTAGTTGATATAGGATATACAAATCTGCAAGCTATTTCAGAATTTTTCTGAAAAACAGAATGAGAAAGATGATTAATTCCCTGAAAAAAAAAAAAATTCCAAACAAGAAATGAAAGTAAAATTTTTATTAGTGTAAGTCTAATTTGAATTTTTACTTTGAGATACAAAACATTTAAAATATAGTTTCAAGAAAAAAAAAATTTCTAAAGGATGATGCCATAAAATTGTCCACCCACTAAAGTGCTATTTTATACACTTTTGGTTGACGTAAGATACATGGGCATAAGACATTTCAGAGCTTTTTGACAACTTGATTCAAAAACTTAATGAACTTCATGGGAAAAAAAAAAATTGAATGTTATTTGTTGTCATATGAAGCACACATGCAACTTATAAAAAGCTGAATGAGAAAGCCTATTAATCTTATGGGAAAAAAATTTCAAATGAAAATAAAAGATTTTTTATTAGCATTTGGTTTTAATTTTAAAAGATAAAGACAGAAAATAGTTTAAATGTAGTTTCAAGAAAAAAAATTATAAATCTAATCAACCAACAAAAATGCTTCCTTGGTTGACATATTATATATGCGTAAATGTTTTGGAGTCTTTCTGAAAAGTATGTTAATGCTCTGAGAAAAAAATTTCAAGAGAGAAAGTAAAAATAGATTAATTAGCTTAATTTTATTTTTGATTTTAAAAAATCTTGACAATAGTTTTCACTATGAGGCAGAAAACATTTAAAATATAACATTCAGGGGAAAAGTTCTGAATGTAGAAACTGTAAAACTATTGACTAATGAACATGTTGTGGTATATGTTATTGATTGACATAGGACACATGCATAAGATATTTTAAAGCCTTTCTGAAAAATTGATTAATACTATCCAAAAAAAAATTTAACCAAGAAAACACAAGTAAAATGATTTTTTATTATTATATATTTTTACTTTTAGAAGATATATTTTAATTTTTACTACAAGGCATAAAACAGACTTAGAACATAGTGTCAATAAAAAAGTAATTTTCAAGCATAGAAATTGTTCTGTAAATAATATGCTTAAAAAAAGTTCTGTAAATAATATGACTAAATCAGCATTCTATAAATATTTATTAAAGTTTATTTGCAATTTTATTTTATGCGTTTAAAAGTTTTATTTTAGTTAACATTTAAATTGGCTGTGCAGCATATATAGCAATTTATTTTGTATATATATATATATTTGATTTGTATTATATATTTTCTGTTTAAATGTTTGTTTTGGATGGTAGCTTTGTTCTAGAGTATGAGTATGGAATGAATTATTCTAAGTGCTTGTTTTTTAATGTAAGCTATAACAAACAGAAGATATAGTGCATTATCTTTTGGAACCAATTAATTCATTATAGGTTCTATGCATGTGTTCAAGATAAATATGACTTATAAAATATAAAGTTAGTTTATTTAATAACATGTTTTCTAAATATATAAGGTAAATGTTTACTGAATAATACTATACAAATAATTATTGAAAATAATGAAATAAAATGGTATATTATAAAATATTGACAAACAAGTAAAGATCTTTTGTAAGATACATAAACAAGAAAATACACTAATTAAATCATGTTGCAGGCAGGTTTGAAACTATTAATGAAAAAATATTTTGATTGAATGAGCAGGCTAGCTCTTGATTTGTGGCAAAAATGTTTGTTTAACAAATAATTTGTGTAAAAGGACATGAAACTGTTTTTAATTACTTTATTGCTACCTATTTAGTACAAATTATCAATATTCTAGTCATTACATAGAAGTAAAGGAAAATTCTACATCAGAGAGCGACTAGAATGGAGACACTATAAGATTGACAGTTATCAGCTGATTCTAACATAGGTCACCAATATGACAACAAGAAATACAATCAATTTTTATTAAATGCTTTTATTGATTTTGGAAAATCAGTTTGTTGTTAACTTTTGTTCTTTTTCATGTTAGAATGAAATTTTAAAATCGAGAATTAATATATTTCAATTCAATAGAATTGCTTGAAAATTGATATATAACTAAGTTATATCAGTCTAAAATATTTGGAAACAATTATTCTTTCAGTATGACAACTAGTTTGATATATATGGAACAGAGAGTAGAGAAAATATGAAATATATTTGAAAGCTTCACATATCCCAGTTAACAATTATTTTTACAATTTTCATTTCTTTTAAATAATGATCGTGAGAGGACAGTATATTTTTTTTCCAATTTAATATTTTTTAAGTTATTTTAAATTCTTAATGTATATATCATATTTAGTATGTGTACATAATTATATATGTACAGTATAATTAATTAGTAACTAAGTTTTCTATTTAAAATTGTTTTAGTTTTTAAACTTGCATTATTTAAAACAATCATGAAAAGTTAAAAAAGATTGCAAATTTTTTCTTTAGCATTTTTTAAAAAAAAAACAATTGTTTTAAAATAAAAATAGAAACAATTTTAAATAGAAAACATAGCTATTGATTTACATAAATAATTATCATTAAAATCAATTAACACTTAGACAATCCCAATATCAATAATAATCAACAATCTCAACTTGTTGTCAAGACAATCTTTATGTCTCCCTAGGGATTCCATCTTTATTGTTAAAAGAAGGTTGCCTTGACAAGAGAATGAGATTGTTGATTGTTATTGATATTAGGATTGCCTATGTGTTGACTGATTTTGATGATTACTTATAAACTCATTTAGCCTTGAGTATTACTACTTATATATAATTATGTACACATATTAAATATAATATACCCAGGTCTCTTTTTATGCAGATTTATTTAATGCGATCTTGAAGTTATGCGATTCATGTTTCTTCTTAATATCTTTGTATGTGGTTTTTTTTATGCGATAAAAATTATTAGACCAGAAGTCAAGCTCCAATAATGCACTATTACTTTAAATATTATAAATTTTGCACACTCACATCATATTTAAAGTAATAGCACATTATCGGAGTTCAACTTCCATCTAATAATTTCAATATTTTCAGCGCTTTATAATAGGACTGTAATAGATTTTATGCAATAAAGAAGTTCATAATTCACTTAAAATCAGGATTTCCTCATTTTATATACACACATTAAATTTTACAAGATTATAATGTAAATCTGTTCAAACGTTATAGATGCCTATACAATGTATGTTGTTGTTTTTGCTTTATAAATCACGTTCTGTTTTTGCTTTTTAAAAAAAGAGTATGTAATCAATTAATCATTTAGTGTCCGCAAGTAATAAATTTAAAAAACTATAATGTAAATCTGTTCAAACGTTATAAATGAAAAATACTATGTATGTTGTTGTTTTTGCATTTTAAATCACATTCTATTTTTGCTTTTTATAAAAAGACAATGTAATCAATTAATCATTTAGTGTCTGCAAGTTTATTTTTAAAAGGTGAGTAACAGCGGTGGGCACAATTAAATTTGACAATTAAAAATCTGATTTTTAATTGTAATTAACATATTATGTAAACATGATCTAAAATTAATATGATGTGAAACGATGAAATTTGATTTTTAAACGGAATTGAAAATTGAAAAATTAAAGACAAAAATAAGAATTTAATTTTTAATTGTTACTTTTAATTAAATTTTGCCCAAAAGTGATGAGTCGGTGACTTTTTATTATCGTAAGTGTAAGTTCTTATTTTTATTTTAAACTCTTAGTTTACTCTAATGGAGAGGAAAAAACACCCAAGAAAATAAATTTCCTTGGAAACAAAAATTTCAATTTTAGATTGCATAGCGAAATGGGAAGGATCAACAGCGATTGGAAAATGTTTTAGTTGTATTTCCTCTTGATTTCGTTTAAGGAGAAGCTACAGTACCTCACAATACATTGTGACAAATCTGATGACCCAAATAGCGATAATGATTAAAATACTGTACATATATGAAAAAATGTACATTACGCATAAAAATATATTGTTTTGAATAAAATTAAATTCTGTAGTTAATAAAAAAAGTAAAAAAAAGTTTGTATTATATCAATTTTTTTTCAAATTTGAAATTTTTTATTAGTCATATTTTATTTTCTTATTTTTTTTTAATGTGAATTCTAAAGTAATTTTACTTTGTTGCTTTGCTTTTATGCGATTTTTGGAAAACAGTACGTATCCCCCATTTTCAAGGTAAGTTAAGTCTTTTTGTGCGATTTCTTTTGTGCGTGATTTCTGAGGAACCTATCTACTGCATAAAACGAGACTCAGGTGTATATATTAAGAGTATATATATTAACTTACTTCAGAAATATCTAAGTAAAAGTATATGTATTAAGTGAAGTTTGTTTACAAATATATACATAAGGGGTATACATTTTAATTCATAGCAGAAATATCTAGTGTTATATATACATATCAACTATAAATGTTTAATCAATTTAAAATACAATATAGTTCTACATTTTTATTTACTGAGTCAATACTAAATACTTAAAAATAATAGAGATAATTTATTTTTTATATTAAATGCTTTTATTGACTGTGCGTAAAAAGAAATAAAATAATTGTTTCTTCAATCTTGAAATAAGGGGGGGCTACCTGCATATTTTTATTTAAAGTTAAATCTAAAAACTCCAACTGTGGTTGAAAAAACAATTATTTTATTTCTTTTTTGTGCACAATCAATAAAAGCATTTAATATAAAAAAATTTTTTTATCTTTATTATTACAGAATGAAATGATCAGTAGTTGTCATTTTATACTTTTCCCTAAACTATCATAATCAATATTTATACTATTATAATCTCTTATATCTCCAGCTGAAAACTGTTAGAATCATCTGTTTATTGATATAAACTCCCCAAAGATGGAAGGATACTGTACTTACTTAGGAGAAGAATTTTTAAAATGATAGTCTGTGGTTTTGTATAATTATTTGATATGTTGATGTGGGCCACAAATCTGATTTATTGAATTATTTGTTGAAGGATAATTAGAAAATATAGCATAATATTGGGTTTATGGATTAATTTACTTATAATTTAGTGATTATACTGCACAAGGTTTTGCAAAGAACCTTACCAAGAATTTGGATCCTATTTTAAATTGATTAGGACATTTTATTTTGAAAAAAAAAGTTAATCTTCAATTGTGCTTCAGATTGACTTCAAATGATATATTTATAAAAAGTACTTATAATATACATGCATATGCAGCATCCAAAGTCAATATACTGCTAAAAATTTTATTTCAAAATAAAAACAAAGACTTAGATTAATATTATTTATTTTAAATATTCTAACAAATGATAGACTTTTGTCTTATGTTTAGGTTTGGAGCAAGCGTTTAATGCAAAGTTGTTGTTTTTTTCTTTTCTCTTCTTCAAAATTTTGAAGAAGAGAGTTTTATTAGGAAAGACTGAATTTTATGACTTCCTAAACAAGTGTATTGTGAAAAGAATTGTGAGGAATTTGTTTTTTTTTTTTATTCCAGAATAATGAGAATTTGCTAGAGGAATGGATTTTATGTTATGCCATATCATGAAAACTCATAGATAAATATTTTGACATTTTTAGTTAATGTAATTGCAATTTAATATAAATTATTGAATATTAAAGGATAGATATTAAAACTTAATTTTTTGAAATAAGGGTAAGTATATTCTGTCGGATGCATATATTCAAATATTAATCTTATGTATTTAATGCCCATAATATGACAATGTTAATGTTATTCTTATTAAAGTCTATTCTCAACCATTCTTGGATGTGTATTATGAGTAATCTAAATCTCTGTAATGTCCAAGTAGAAATCAAAAATACTCCATGGAGGGAATCTTACTGTAATTGCAGTAGGGTTAAAAAATGAAGTCTGTAAGAATAGTCTATTAAAAGTGAAAATAGTGACCTTTATAGTATGGATCATCTTATTTTAAGTATCTATTAGATAAGTCTTTTAACAAGTTAGTATAGATTTGAATTATAAATGGTTGATGAATTCTGGAAATATAACCATTATTATTAAAGGATTTAGTTGCATTATATTTGCAAATGAAATGGTACTTTATTTGACCATCACTATTATTTTGTGTTCAGGCTAATTGTGACGTATATCAATATGATGCACAATAAGCTTGTACAGGATTGGCAGAAACATTCCTTTTATACAAAATGGTATACCAGTATGACTATAGCATTTGCAATGATTTCAACCTTGTTCTTGATATAATATATACTGTGGAAATATTTGTTCATTTAATCATTTTCTCGTATTTTATTATTTATTATACTTTATACATTATTTTAAAGTAAATAGTAATAGTTTTATACTCTTTGTAATGAATTATATTAATTAAAAAATTTCCATCTATTATTAATTTGTAATGCTTTTTTTTTTTTTAATAAAAAAAGTTATTGTTATGTGAAAGTTAATGGAGATTAAATTTGATGCAGTTTTAGAGATGTTTCAGGATTGGAAATTGATGTAAATTATTTAATATATTATAAAATTGTAATATTCAATATACACAAGAAGAATACAGAGTAGATTATATGAATATCTGATATTAAGTATGTTAGTAGAAAAAAATAAAATTTGAATATCTTATATTAAATATTAAAGTAAATACTTTTAAGTTTGATATTTAGATTATATTTATGGATGCCTGTGGACAGTGAAATTTTACATGCATTACTCTTATTATTTATGCAATAAAAATGATATAATAAAAGATAAATAAAATTATTATCTATTTAATCTATTTTTATAATTAAATTATTATTAAATAATATATACTAATACTATAACCAAAATATATCATCCTTAATATTTAATTGTATGAATTAGTCTGAGGTATATTAAACTTTTTTAAATCCTTGTAATATATTTAATATTTGGGGATTAATCTTATAATTATCTTCTAAAACAATAAATCTCATTAGAATGTTTTGATATTTATTTTCTTTTCTTAGTGCTCTGTATTTATGTGTTAATTATTTTAATGAACACATATTAAACATGTTAAATATCCTTGCTTCCTAATATATTAATATATCATTATTTGACGAACTTAACATGCATTGATAAATTAAAATGAAGAACATTTTATTGCCCTTTATCCATATCATTATTCTCTCCCATTACAATATATATTTATTAATAAAAAGGTTTTTTTGTTGTTGTTGTTGATTTTGTTTTATTTATTTAAAATGTGAAACTCTTTGTAAGTGAATTTAATTGATTGGGAATTTGATATTAAAAAAAAGAAACTATTAGTTATTGATAGATGTAATGAAAATATGAGAATATTTGGGGGAACTTAAATACAAAAGAAATAAAATTGTAAATAATAAGAAATAAATAAATTAGACATGGACAAAGTAGATTTAGCATATTAGTATGATTAGTTAAAATCATAAATGTAATTATTGTAATAAGGAGCTAGTATGATCACCAAAAAAAGAAATAATGCAATGATAGATGAATATCATAAAATACTAAACTTAATTTTACAACAAAAATATCATTTGAAATTATTAAAGAAAAGATGAAGTTTAAATCTTAATGTAACTGATCAAAAACTTTTGAAACAGTGATTTCACATGTCTATTTTTATTTTAGTTTTTCAGTAGTTGATATTAAATGAGCTTACATTCTTTAAAATACATTTATGATATTGATATTAATAATTTATACATATTTATCAATTGAGACAATCCAATTACAGCTTGTATTTTAATATGAAAATCATGAGTAGCATTTTCTAACTATTTTCATGGCATAATAATAAGTGCATCTGTCTTCCAAGTTGACTATCCTATATCTACAGGTAGCTGGCTCATAGTTAATTTCCCTAACCAAATAATTATTATTCATTAAATCAATAGGTAACAAATGATTCAAAATTAGTCTTGAGTTTTTCAGATGAGATGTCATATTCCTACAGACATTGAGTTCATGTTTATTTGTATTTTTGATAATGGGAAAAAGTTTCAAAGCTAAATTGAGAGGTGTGAAAACTTAACACTTTAGGAAAGAAGGAAATTAGATATACTTTTTCTCTATTGAAAGCTATATTTAGAATAAAATGCCTAAAAAGATAAAGAAAAATTGGTATACTGTAGTTGGATGTGCTATCTTGTTAATTCTAGCATACTTGAAAATATATATATATTTAGAGTAATCCATTCCAAACCCACAGCCTAACGTAAATTTATCATTTAACACAATCTTTAAACTAGGAAAATATAATACAAAATCAAAATTATATAAATAGAAAAATATAATTTATTTTTATATATTATATACATGAGTTAGAAATGTATGAACAATCTTTCTTTAGCTAAAACTATTAACTGAATTTTTTTTAATACAAACATAAAATTTTTTTTATCACAAAAGAAGCGTAAATCATTTTTCTGTAGTGAAAACTAAGATTGATCTTTTTTGTAGTAAAAACTAAATTAAATGTAATTAGTTTTTTCATTCTATTTTGTCAGTTCATGGTTAAATTTGTATAGCAGAATAATTTTGAAAATAAATTTTCACTGGTAAAAATGCTTATGATAACTGAATCTAATTTTAATAAAGATAATGATTGATGCTCAAATCAAAGCATGAAGGCTCCAACACATTGTACAGATCTTATGTTAACCAATGGCTACGTATGTTCATGATAAAATTCTGATTTTATTGGCAAAGAGTATTCTTTATAGCATTTATATATTGTAGCATATTTCATTATAGGTATTTATTGATTTAGAAAAGGTTGTTTAATTTAACAAAATAATGCACTTTATTGAATTGAAGAAAATATTTATAAGAAATTTACTACATACAATAAAGATTATTTTCATGTAATGAGAGAATTCTTTCATAAATTTGAATTATGTAGACATTTGGCAGGGTTTGTCATTGACTGAAAGTTCATTCATTCTTTTAAGTTTCTAAACAAAATTGAAATGATTAAATATGAAGAGGAAAAAGATTTTTATTTTCTGTATCATTAGAGACACTATTGCATGCAGTTAGATGTATTAGTTTCAAAATGCAATATTTTTATTATGTAAAAACATTTTATTTTAAATATGATCAGATAAATATATTCCATTGACTATTTGATGTCCTATGAATACTTTTAAGAAGATTTAAACTAATCTCTAAGCTACAGTTTATTTATTGATCAAGTCACTGACAACCATTTTCTTTGTTAATTTTTAAATAATTGTTATAAAATGCTTATATTAATATTTCTTAATTATTTTCTTAGGACTCCTGAAGAATCTAAACAAATTTATGAGAATATTGGTCCTTTTAATGATAAAAAACCCTCAAGACCACCTTTTCCAGTTGGTAAAAAGTAAACATTGTCATTTCTACTAACCAGGTATGATAGCACATTGTAGCAGATCTGATCTTGTTTACAGATCATATTCATTTATTTTGGGGTGATATGGTGGAAGGAATGAATCAGACTTCTAAAAATTACTGAATCTCATATTGTATTATTTTAAAGTTTTTAATAATTTACTTTTAATAAAGTTTATGAAACTTTATTAATTGATTGAGTAGTTTTTATGGGTACATTGTATTTTCAAAAAAAATAATTTACTGGATTTAATATATTTCATGGTTATAAAGAATATTTTATTTACAGTTTAAATCCGAAAAGGTGGTATAACACTGCTATAACATTAATATTTAAATTAAGGAAACAACTATGTTAGTAATAGAAAAAAGAAAAGATTTGCATTATGAAATAATTATTTATTGTAATGGTACATAAGGTATTAAAAAAAAAAAAATCGTATATCACATTGGTAGAGGTCTAATTAACAGAGGAAATAAAGGTTTTACTGTGTTTCACATAGAAAGTCTATAATAAATTATTAAAAATACATTTTAGTAGCTCTCCTGTACTCACAGCATTTAGTTCCAAAGCTATTTTGTATATTCAAAATTCATTAATAGTATTTATATAAGTATAAGTATGATTTGCGCTAAAGATGCATAAACACATAAAGCTGACTTTTTTATAATTCGTTATATATTAAAACAATGAAGCAAGTGTGGCTGAGCGCTTTCAAGGGACACAGCCCTCATAGTCATAACCATATTGTAACTAACAAAACTAATAATGCAAATTTATTTTTTAAACTTATATATACAGTAATAATTTTAATGGTGATCATGTGATGTTTAGGGATTTATTATAATAATTAAAAAACAAGTCATATATAATGTGACATTACTTTTATAATTAATAAGTGCATTAGTGATTTATTATGTATATATAAATTCCAAATTTGCATTCGCAATATGCATAATTACTTTAATTCTTTTTTTAATGCATAATCTATGGTTATATTTATGATTATTTATATACATGTACATTGTAATGGTTGATGGATGTACAATGATGCGATGTTAGCATGTATGTTAATAATATGAGACAAATATATAATAACATTAGATAAATAAAATATTTGAGTTAATAATGATGATGGCCATCATCGCTATCTGAAAAACACTTACTAAATATTATTAGGAAATGTTCCAAGTACCCTATCTCTATCACTAAGAGAATTTATAAAGATTTTTTTATTAATATTTCCCATCTTTATGCTAATCTTTCTTAAATTCAATGATTAATCTGATCCATACATCACCCACAATTTATAATACCTGGTTAAATCAAGGATCTAATCAATTGCTCCCTAAAGAAACAGATCATGGATTTGGTATTCTGACCTGATAATCTTTTATATATATATAAAATTTGAAATCTCACAAAGTTCAATGAAAAAATCATAAACAATAATTTATTTACGGATTAGTAATAAAATAATTTTGTTCACTGTATATCATTTTGAAGAGAACATATATTCTTTAGATGATATTTATATAAGCATAAAATGAACAATTATTAATCCACTTTTCCTTTATATTAATCTCATGGACTTCTAATTTAAATTATATTATTTATTAATATAATTAACTTTTTAATCTAATTATCCCTTTAAAATTTTAACATTATGAAATATTTCTTGAATAGTCTACTTTCTAAATTATACTTTAATTTATGTTTCACAGCAAGTGTAGAAAGACAATACATAACAAAAGTTCTCAAAAAATGTCTAATGTTTATACTTGGTCAAACTAAATATTAATTGTATAAACCCTGATTACTATTAACAAATACACACCATGTCTTTAATCCATTTAGTATTTAATTTCACATGTTAGTGACCCTTAGTCTGTTTACTTACACACATTTAAATTCACAGCCATCATATATATCCATAATAAATTTTAGAAGTGGTCATCTTTCAGATCTTACCCCTACTAATAATAATTCATAAAGGTAATCAGGTTTCTAATCTTATTCTTTATAAAACATTGTTTATACTAATTACTTCTAGTCCTAAACAATACAGAATTGTTTGAATAGTGAAAATATATTTAACTATAAACAAGAACTTGTAAATAATGAATATTATACAATAAAGTTCAAAAGTATATATCACCAGTTCTCATTAACTAAAGGATCTAAATTTTTATACAGGGTAATGCTTGATGTTGTTTGTAATAATAAACAATTCATATGCTTAATTTGAAATTAAAATGATTATAGCACTATCTTTTATTCCAATTATTGGGAATTTTTTATATTTTCACATATATATCCATAGACATGCACTGACTTGTGTCTCTCTGATCTATCTAACTTTTAGAATTATAACTTAAAAACATTATTATTATCCATTTTATTAACATATAATTCTTTTTATATTAATTGATTGTTTATATTTAAAAAGTACATAACTTGCAAAGATAATTTCTATTTTTTTTTTTTTTGTTTTAAACCAATACCAATATTTTTTTTAAAAAAATATTAATCAGAAGCAGTAAATGAATTGTCCTCCAAATTATCTTAATTTAAGATTAAATATTAGAAACAAATTAAATTACACTGCAAACAAATCAAATTACAGTGCACATAAAAGTGATAATTTTTAAATTAGTTTTTATTCTGCTTAAATAAATTACAATCACCTATTTACAATAATTTGAAAACAAAATACAATAATTAATAACATTAATTATATTATATATATATATATTTAAGATCAGAGCAAACATTTTAAAAGATTATTAAAAGAATAAGTATAAACTGTAAAAAGTTTTTTTTAAAATCAATAATTAAAGTAATTTAAAGTCCATCTGCATAACAAGAAAACAGTTTCTTGTAAGAAATTCTTATAACTAGCTTCTTATGAGATTTATACAATTCATATCTTAGGGTTTCCTTCATCAATCTTTAGATGTACATAATTGAGACAAAACTAAATGTCCACTTATACACATTAGTTTGACTTTCCTTCTTCTTTCTGGTTTACAATTTTGCTTATTAAAGTTTTGCTAGATTAGCATTTGTCATTCAGTGTACATGGATTTCTAATTGCACAAGAGGTTAAAAGCTTATTTAGAATATTTTCATATTCCAAATATGAGCTCCAAGGTCCAAACTTCTAGTCACTAAAAGTCCTGTTAGTTTCTATCTTGCTCAGCTTCAAACAGATTATATGTACTTGCTCTATGACCTCATTTGTTTTTTTATCAACATTGGATTCACAATTACAATCAAATAAAATGTTTTTTTTTATATAATTATCTTCTAATTAAATTATTTTCTTTGAGTAAAACTAGAGATTATTCTTACCTAATTATTAATAACTCTTATTGTCTCCCACACAAATACGATAAGAATGCAACGATATATATATAATACAATCTTTTTAACCTTTTTACATTTTTTTTTTTATTCATTCCAACAAACATTCCTGCAATTGTATATTTAAGCACTTTTTTTTTTAATTCTAAATTTTTTAAACTATTGATAATAAAAATTAACTTACTACACTATTTTTATATATATTACAACATATTATTTTTTAATTTTAAATCCTTCAGATATTGATAACAAAAACTAACCTGATTCCATTATATATTATAAAAATATTATTATTTTTAAAGTATTTTAAAGCTGCTTTTCTAATTTCTGCCTCACAACTACTTATAATAATTTTCTCAAGTATATGACAATATGAGTGACCATGAAATAGGTATGACTTATATCTGTTTCAATATTTACATTGTGGCATCAATAAATGTTAACAAAAAAATAATATTGTAGATGCATATATAAAGTACAGATATTTTTAGCATGTATATAAATAGAATATATATTATATCCAAGATACTAATTTAAAAATTACATTTTATATACTATCAACAAAAATATGAGTATGTATGAAGCACAGACATTAAAACATAATATGTATTTTGGAATTTTAATAAATATAAATATTACTTTTTTTGTTGCAAATCTATCTTTTATTACTTTTGGATTTTTGTTATGTAATAAAAACAGATTTATTAAAAAAGTGTTGTTAAATATTTATAAGTGATAAAAACTGGAACAAATTTTAAAAGAAAGTAGATAGAAGATAATAAGATATGTGTGCATTAGAAGAACAATAGTAAACGGTTTTTAAAATCTAATAGATGCACATCGATTATCTGTAACTTCAAGCTATAAAATTAAAATTTACTGTTATTTTTTACATTTTAATTTTTTAACTATATATATATGAAATTTGGTTAAGACTGGGTATAGCAGTCTCAGTAATTGCTTATGTGCAGTGTTTATCAGAAATTATATTTTTATCTTTAGTTTTAATTGATATTTAATTGAATTATATAGAGAGATCCACAAATATATTAGGCTAGAAAGTTTTATAATTCAAAAACTTTAATAGATGTTTTTATATAAAAAATTGGAATAATTATGTAAAGAATCTATTATAAGTACAAAGGATTCATAATTTGATTAAACAAAAAAAGTGGAAGTATGGAAAATAATTATGAATAAAAAGAAATTCTTTAAACTTTTATATGAATAAAATAATAATAATGGAAGAATGTATGATAAAATTAGAGAGATTATTGTTATTTAATGCAAAGATAAGAGATTTGAATATCAAAGAAAGAAGGCTAAAACAGAATAATAATTTGTAAATGTAATTTTATGTAGATAGAAGAGAGAATATTGAATATTTAATTTTGGAGTGTAGAATATTAAAAGAGAATCAATAATTTGCACTATATGGAGAGATGAGCAACATAAAAATAAAATAACTAAAGAGATTTTTTATTTAAATCTTTATGATAAGAAAAAGAAATATGAGAATACTATATTGAAACTAATAAAATATATTTTTGAAATTAGAATAGTGTGTGTTGGGGTGTGTGTGATAAATTAGTGCTGGAAGAATGATTTGTAATAGAAAATAAACAGTGTTATATAATATTTTCATGGATATGGAATATTAAACAGCATCTCTAGGTTTATAGACTTTACACAAAAACTTCTAACTTTAATATAAAGAGAAGCTATTTATATTGCATGACATCGAACATTTATATTTCCTTTCAAAATGGCTGGATTCTATTAAATTAAGGAATAATTCTAAAAATATATTAACAAGAGTAGTTTTTCTTTTTTTTTTACTCTAGCACCATCTATTATAAGTTTGGCACTGTTAATTGATAGTGCAATTTAATCTCTGGACTGGTTTCTGACTTTTGTCTTTATCAGTGAGCTTTGGAATTCAAGGATGGAACTAATGCAGTTATGTATCTGGCAGCCATTTTAAATTCTTTTATTATGAAGTTAATAATATGAAATTAAAAAACATAATTATGAGATTTTGAATCTAAACCAAACAGTTTGTTTAGTTTAAACCTAAACCAAATAGTTTGGTTAAATAAATATGACACAAGTCAGTAACTCTGTATTTTAGTAGTCTTAATTAAAATCACATTTTTTCCCTAGCTAGGAGTATTAAATCAACAAAAATTACTTGATTTTTTTTTCCAGCTTATTACAGTATTATAAACAAGAGTTGTTTTCTTTTCTCAGTTTTAACCCTGTTTATTGTAAGTTTGGGTAATCTGGTTACCAAATGATAGTGAAATTTAATCCCCAGATTAGTTTCCGCTTTTGCCTCTATTAATAAGAACCTGGAATTAATGCATTTAGAAATCCTAGTTGATAAAAAACAATCCAGAAAATGTCTGGGGATTGGCTTTAAATTGCTCTACCATCTAATAACCATTGATTAATCAGCTTATTATAGATATTACTACATAAGATAGTTGTATAATTGCAGGAAATCTTTGTTTTTCCAACTAATTATAGCTGTATTTTTTTTAAAAAAATTATAAACTCTAAAATAGAAGTAATACATCAATTAATGAAACTATTTCATGGGAAAAGAGATTTCAGTAAAAGAAAACCAAATTACCATATGCTAAAACTGACATTTTATGTGAAAGTCATGCTTTGAGTCTATGTAAATGAAATTTTAATTTTTTGATTGCAGTGCAATTGCTGATATCACACAAAAATAGCTACTGCTATCTGTTCAGATAAATATGTATAGAATTTACAAATTAATATTTTGTTATCAATTTTCATCACTAGAAGAATAGTACTTTTTTTTTTATTGAATACTCTTATTTTGGAAAATTGTTTGTTAACTTTTGATCTTTTTCAGTTTAGAATGAAATTTTAAAATTGAGGTTTAATATATTTAAATTCAATAGAATTGCTTGAAAATTGATATATAACTAAGTTATATCATCCTAATCCATTTGAAACCCTTATATTTTCAATATGTCAATTAGTTTGATAGATGTGGAACAGATGTTAGAAAAAAATTTTGAAAAATATTCAATGATTTCACATTTTGCAGTTAATAATTCTTAGAATTTTCATTTGTTTTAAATAATGGTCATGAAAGAGCAGTTTATATATATATTTTTCTTTCTATTTAATATTTTTTAAATCATTTTAATCTCTTAATGCATATATCATATTTAGTATGTGTACATAATTATATATGTATAATAAATAATAATTAAGTTTTCTATTTAAAACTGTCTATTTTTATTTTAAAACAATTGTTTTTTTTTTTAAAAAGTAAACTAGAAAAATCGATTGCAAATAAAACTTTTTAAAACAATTGTTTTAAAATAAAAATAAATCTATTACTTTAAATAAGAAACTTAGTTATTGATTTATTATACATATATAATTATGTATACAAGAGTATAAAATAGAAACTCATATAACATTAAGAATATATATATATTAACTTACTGCAGAAATATCTAATGACTTACATATACTATGTGTGTGATATTGATTTAAAGTAAAATTATATGTATTAAGTGAAGTTCATTTACAATATATACACATGTATTATTATGTATTGCAATGGTATACCTATGCCATTACATTATTTTAAAATTAAAATAAATAGTAAAAGATCGTAAATAAAAATTGATTTATTAAAAACATAACAGAAAATTAAAATACTTATTTAACATATATATTATCACACAGATGGAAAACTTTAAAAAAAAAGTATTTAAAAGTAAGTTAATGTAGAAAAAAATAAAGATCTACAGATTAATTAATATAAAAGAAAATAGAAAAATGTCGATTAATTTCTATTTAAAAATCATATTTAAATCTTAGTGAATGGAAGTGATTGAAATATAATTGTATCTAAAGCAAACTAGCCCTTGGGGTACTTAAATGATTGTAAGGTCAGATAAGAGATAAAAAAATTAAAGATTGTTTCACACTGTGAAACAGAATGACCAATGCAAGCACCAAGCCACTCACGGCCAGAAAGGAAAACATCCGGACCTTAAAAACAAATGACATCATGTGCGAGCGATCCGAAAATTTAGTGATAAGGGAGGCCTAATACTATAAAAAGAAAAATAATTGATTGATTAGGGATTGGATTGACTATTGATCTACTATGAACTGATATTGCAGACTCTATGATGTAGGAGTCTTACAATTGATTTAGTTTCCTTTGCGCTGGCTGAAGAGGCCTCCCGATGACAGTTCCTGAAAGTATTGGCAAGCAGCGGTTTTATCTCCAAAGAGAACAGTCTGCACAAAATGTGAGGCTTAGGATGGACTTCTATAAACCTGCCGCAATCGGGAGGATTCGTAAAGACTTACTCTGGAAAGTATAAACTTTTATCAATATGATCTTATAGATCGATCTCTTAAACAAGCTTTTAATGCATCAGCTAAACATAACTTTTAAATGAACTCTTATCTGACTATCAAAAGAATTCTAAATCTGTTATTAATATTTTTTTTATTTATAAGTTTGCTAATCAATCGTTTCCATTTTTCCTTTTATTTATTTATGTTTGTTTATTAAATAACTAAATTATTAAATTTAAAGTTGGATGTAAATGGCTGCATAGAGTCGTTAAGTTTGGGGTTAGGTCATTGAGGTTAATTGTAGATTATTTGTTTTGTAGTTGAGCCGATACTGGTAGAGGGATATATGAGTGTTTATATCAATGTAATGTGAAGCATGTTAGCATACAGGTCAACGTGCCCAAATGAATGCATGGTCTAAGGTTGTAGCCATCATGTTGCAATGGACATGGAGTACTTACGCACCATTGATTTCCCTTTTCGCTTTGTGGATAGGGATTATAAGTCGAGAAAGACCGCTCTCCCTCCATATGAAGCATTTCTTTTTAATGTTTTATATATATGATTTCTTTGCCAGACAGACCCACATTCCTATACTGGATGAGAATTATTTCTTTTAAATAATATCACGCTGCAGATGCACATTCCTGTCAGCATGGTTTTATGCTAACATTTTCATATTGCATTGGTTGCGTCTGTATATCAGGAAGCTAGCATGGTTTGGCTGCAACTTTTAGTTTGAGGTTAAAGGTTTTGAAAAGTTTTTTAATTGCATACTCTAGGTAACCTATCTATACTCAACATTCTAAAATAAAAATATTATATAAACTGTCCCTCTGTGCGGACTTACTAAAATAACAATTTAAATTTAAAATTAATAATAAAATCTAAAGCAATATTAATTTATTTCTCAAAGTTATATAAGCATAAATAAATGTTTTGTGATAATTACTGGCAGTGGCTTATTTTATTTTATTTTTTTTTAAATATTGAAATACGTTTAAGAAGTTATATTATAAATCTCAGCTACTCCTTGAGTTAGTGTCTAGAGCTAACGGTTTATAAAAGCTGGATCTTTCCCAAGGTGTATCTGCCTACATTATAAATTTTTTATGTTCAAATAATCTAGTGGCACCCTATACAGCAGATAGAGAAAATGTCCATTTTCCCCAAACGTTATAGTATACATATTGAATATGATATATATATATAAGAGGTATAGATTTTAACTTATAGCAGAAATATCTTGTGATATATATATATCAATTATAACTGCCCAGTCAATTTCAAGAATAATATAGTTTTACATTTTCATTTAATGTGCCATTATTAAAAAATTACAAATAGACATCTTTTTTTTTTATATATATTAAATGTTTTTATTGATTGTGCACTAAAAAGAAATAAAATAATTTCTTCTTATTTAATTTGAAATAAAAGCATGGGGTGTGTGTGTCAGAAATGAATTAAGTCAGTCTATTTTTTATAACAAGGATTGACTTAATTAATTTCTGCCACCCTCCACCTCTATGCTTTTATTTCAAGTTAAAGCTAAAACCTCCAATTGTGGTTGAAGAAACAATCATTTTATTTTACTGCACAGTCAATAAAAGCATTCGAGGACACTACATATCCAAGTATTAATCCATTCTTTTTTTTTATTATTATTATACTGCATTCTATTTTTTTGTTTTAAAAAAAATATTATTACTAATCTCTTAATATATATAATTTTTAAAAGTTTGAATTGTATGTAATGTATATATATATATATATGTTATATAAAATGCACTATTATTTATGATTTTGAGCATCTACTCAAATTTTAGTATCATATTATATGAATATGGTAATCTCACTAATTAATATAATCATAAAATATGTTATAAATGTTTTGTTAAAATATGTATATATATTATATTGGCAACAATGTAATTAGTGATTAATTGGAGTTTAAATTCTGAGGTGATAAACTGAAGACAATAATCCTAGTTTCTCATCCAAATTAGGTTTTTTTTCCATTTTTCATAGTCAGGAATCAAGCCAGGAGCATTTTAATTCTTGAACCATCCATTCTTACAACTAGACTAAATTAATTTTGATTTATTATTACTTGAATGTTAGTTTCAATATAAATTGATATGCCATACAGTAATTCTAAAATTATATGATGTCATAATTTGTTAATATAATGAAATTGCACAAGTAGAACTAAGTAATTATTCAGTTTTTCAATTATTTATTTCCTGGAATTTTTAATAGCTTAATTTATTGAATTTTCTTCTCAGAAGAAAATATTAAAAAAATCCTTTAATCTCAATCTCTAACATATATACTGCTAAAGATTGATATTGAAATATAGAAAATTTAATAAATAAGTAGAGAAACATTTTTTTGGAATTTTAAAATACATGATAAAAAACTCCATTAACATGTATTAAAAAAAAAATTCATTATTGAAACTGAAGATATTTGTGAAAACAGTGAAGGTATTATTAAGATAAGAGCAGAAAGTCAAGGACAAAGAAACATTTTAAGAAATGGGGAAAAGATTTTTGGTTACTTACATATTATGCCTTTCACATTCACATCAATCCGCTGATAACTTTGAAGTCTTGTGATCTGACCAAATAATATGTACACTTGGATCTTGTACAAACTTAAAATAAATTCATCAAAATCGACTATATGTACTTGATATTTTCGCAAGATTTGCAAAGTTATTGGTAGTCTGAGTATGTATGTGAAAAGACTTAGCAGTTCTAATATGTGACAGAAATTGCATCAGATGAAATCCAAAGCATTTGTTGATTTTTTCTATATCTTCTCTTATTTATCATCTTTCTTAAATATCAATATTATTACTGGTTTTTTTCTGATCATCTGGTGCATCTTTATTATTTAGATATTTGATATGTAATTGTGCCAAAAGTTTTTCTATTTCTTTTAAGATATTAATAGTAATTCCACCATTTTCTGAATTTTTTTTTTTCTTCATAGATAATTTCACATCTCACCTTTTCATTTAAAATATTTGACAATTTCAGAAAATGTAACAATTGTAGTGTTTTGTTTTATTACTGTATAATTCTTTCCATTACTCTTCCATATATTTCACGATATTGTCTTTTTAATAATAATTGTATCTTTTCTTCTTGATGCTATTTATACTTTGCAAAGTTCAATTTTTGTTCTAATTCACAGATTTAATTGTCTTGTCAATTCTGTTCCATTTTTTAAGATTATTATTAACTCTTTTATATATCATTTTATAAAATTCCAGATATTTAATTCTATTAGTTTATCAATTATCTTATTAGTGATCTCCAGTCAATTTAAATTCATTGAAATGTTTCTGAAGATTAAGAATATTCATCTTATTAATTTTGCATCATCTCACTATTCAATGATCTCTTTCTGTGTTGAATTTATTAAGAACATTCAGTTAATCAAAATATAATCCAATTCTGTTGTATTTTTATTTGGTTATTTCCATATTCATTTTTGTTTAGTATTTTTCTCAAAGAAAAAATTCATAATATACATTTTTAAAATTTTATTTTTGCAAATTCTATAAGTCCATGTCATCTCTTCTGTTTTTATAATTGAATGTGCACACAATATTTTCACCTTTCATTTGTTTTCCAATTCTAATACTGAAATCTCCCATGATAATTTTAAAAGGTTTGATGTGATTAAAAGTATTTTGTATATTTATATGTAAATTCTCTATGTTTTTATTATAATGAAAACTTTTTGGAGCACCAATTTTGATTATCTGCATTTGATATATTCCATTAAATTGATTAACTAATCTTGCCATCTTGTCTGATATGTACTTATTAAATCAGTTATATTAGATAATTCATTTTCCAATTTATGTAATCTTCCTTTAGTTGAAAATGATCTGGAGTTGTAGATAGTTAACATCTTCAAATAGATGCCTGGTCTGCAATCAGGAGATACTTCTTATTGTCACTTGGTCAACAACTGTACAGCCTCCTGAAATAAGAGCTATAATTTAGTTTTGTTTTTCATGGTTGTAAACATTTTTTAAAAAAAGATTATTATGTATTTAATCTTACTTCAATGCTATGTTTAAAAGACAATAATTTTCTGGGGATTTAAACTCATAGTAAAAAACCACTAAACTCTCTAAACCATCAGTTGCATGTTGGTGTGTAACCTATTCATGTTAATTTATCATATGAATAATCACATAATAGTGACATCTACAATGATGAGAATGCTTGGAATGAACATTCGGAATTTGCCTTACTGATTTCTTTGAAAGCCTCTAAGAAGAATCAGAGAGCTCCTTTCAGTTAACAACAAACTCTTATATATACATGATTAATTTTTTTTATTGTTGTTGATTTTACTTTAGAATTATATTCTAATTCATTTATTGTTAAAATAGTAGGTTTATATTTAGTTTAAAAAAACTTTTATTTATTTCTAAATTTAAAGTTAAACAATAAAAATTCATTTAAATATGTTTTGTAAAGATAATATTGCTTTGGTGATCAGAAAACATTAATTAATTTAGGATATAACATTTAAATTTTGTGTTTGAAAGTAGAAAAAGAGATGGTTCAGAGACAATTGCAGAGCATATTTGGGATACTTGAAAGCAATTAAATTGGATTATGGAACATAGTAGCAGAATAGTTATTGCTTGAATGGTCTGCAATATGCTTTAAGAGCCTGCCAGTTTATTATTTCAATTCATTGAAATATTTGATTATTTTTGTGAAAATAAATCCTCTCTTTGCTATTAGCTGTTTTCCTTAAAAATCATCTCTGACTTTAATGCTACTGATATCTACAATATCTATTTTATAGAAAAATATTTAAAAATTCACTAGTATAAATCTTCATTGAACTATATTTTTTTGAAAAGAAAATAGAAAACATTTTAATTAGGACAACATAAAAACTTTTTCTTTATAAATGTTTTTAAAAAAAAGCATCATTGTACTTAATTTTATTTTGGTTAAATCTAATTGTAAAGTTTCTTAAATAATCAAATTTGATTCATTTAATTTAAAATAAATTGACTATATTTTTTAATATATATATTAAGTCTACATTGATAAATTATTTAATATAATTAAAAATTACATTTGTGATTACACTTATAATTTTGGAAATCTTAAGTTCAGCTTTTACTTTAGATAAAAATATGAAGCTAATTGTTTTATTTTTGTTGTTATATAGCTTTATGTATGTGTATTTTTAGTTATGATAACATAGTTAATTATTGTTTTACTTCCCTTTTTTATTTTATGTTCATATAAGAGCTATTTTTTTTTTTATATCAAATTTGTCATCAATTTGATTAAATTAACATTTTCTTATAATATTTCTTACAGTATTTAATATACTAATTAAAATTATTGTTAAATCATGATTTTATTTTTTAAAAAAATTTTGTTCTTTATCTGTGCTTCTATTTAAATATCTTGATAACCACAGTAGTTTGTACTTACCCTGAATTAGATTATAAGATGTAATATATTGTAATTGTATATGGGTTTGTGCTTGATTGTAATTACATATTGATTCAGTGTTTTTATAATTGGAACCATAATAAAAGAAAATAAAGCCGGTAACTTAGAGAATAGTTAGGTGGTTTCTGAATTAATAATGTTTTCTTATTCAACACTATTTAAACAGTGGAGAATTATTGGAATCTCAAGCATTAAATTAAGAGAAAATTTATTATGCATTAGTTATAGCAAAGTTAATTTATGTTGTGTGAATTGTTTTTATTACTATTGAACAGGGATTGTATAATTCTCTCCCCACTGGACATATGATTTAGGAGAGTAGATTAGTATTCTGTTTGTTCTTCTTTGTTTCTCTTGAGAAAAAAAATATTAGCATTCCATTGAGAATCTTTTAGTCAAGTTCAGCAAGAGTTAATGAAGTGCAACATCATTTTTTTCCAATAGAAATAATAAAAGTAAAATCTGTCTATGAAAACTAAAATTTATTATGCATGTCTAAAAAAATTATAGTTTATAAATGTGATCATTTCAAATATGCAGCCATGTGATTAAATTAAGTTATATTGAAATCTTAGCTCATATATATATATATATAGATTATAAACAGAAATTATTATATACCATTAATATCTACAAGCAAAAAATAAAAATAATAATTAGTTTATTCTGAATTATTTCAACCTGAAAAATAATTGGTATGCTGTGAATTTCTGCTAAAACAAAGAGTTATTGGTAATTATTTAGTAATTGCTCTGGGATATTTTTAGATACTTGTGGGGGAAACCAAATATTGCTGAAGATACTAAACAATAAATTTGATGCCTTCTTTTAAAAGTAGATATCAAATTTATTGCTTAGTATTGTTTTCAGTATTTGTAGACTATTCACTGTCTTCTCCAAGTATCTAAAAACATATCAGAGCATCTACTAATGATTACGAGTTGTTTAGTCCCTTGCTATAATAAAATTTTCTATTGAATCAAGAGCACCAAGTCAATCAAATATAATGGAGGAGAGAAGAAAATAAGCCATGCTAAGGGATGCAATATTATAAGTTAGAAAACTTTTATTTAAATTCATTTAAACAATCCAGAATTAAAAATATTTCGTTTATTCTAAAATTTATTGTGTGATTTAGCATACAGGATTCTATCAAAGTAAAAGCAGTTCTTTTAAGTGAAATATACAGTCTAAACTTGGTAAAATTATACTTAAATTAGTGTATGGAATAATAAAACATTATTTAGAAGATTAAAATATTGCACATATACATACACTGTACATGTAAAAAATATTTTTTTCTTTGATTAAGAGTAATTACAAGCCTGTGTATTTAGAGTAAATTAGAAACCCTAATTTATTTTAGTAGAGAAGCTATAAATAAATATAAATTTTTTCCACTTTGCCAATATTATTTGTACACCTGCATGAATGTTTACTTGGAATTTATTATTGATTAAATGAACATCAAGTATTCTTACATTGTTCTTGATTGATACTCCATGTTCTAATTCAATGATTTCTTTTATATGTTTGTTATATTTGATTTTGATGAAGTTGGAGTCAATCTATTAATCTATTGTAATCTTAAGTATGATAGTTGAATCATGAGTGATTAATTTATCAACTTTAGTATTATTATTGTTTGTTCTATTGTATATTAAATACTTATTTTATTGTTGTATCAGTCAATTGTTTGTTTATGTTATTTAGTGTGTTTGTAAATAATAAATACCAATGATGTGATTATTCAATTTCTATTCTGTGCTGTTCTCTCCAATATCCCCAGATTAGTTTCAGGCTTAGGTCTTTCATCAGTAAGGAGCTTTAGACCTTGGACCAGTGCATCTGAACTTTTATCATCTAATGCTTCCTTCTTCCAGCACTTCTTCACTGATGAAAGTCATAAGCTTAAAATTGGTCTTGGGATATTGATTAGGACAGCATAGGATAGGGATTTAGTAAGCAAAAGCTTACAGTGAGTGGCATAGAGATGGTGAAAAAAATATGCTGCTATAACAGTAATATGTAAGCTAAAGTCATGTGATGGAGACAGGTCATATTTTATTTGTTTGTTGTCTATATTTTATTATATATATTGTACCGGTCAGAATTGTATGTTTATCTAACAAGAGTCAGAATCTAGGCAAAAGTACCTTACATCCACTCATGCCCAAGATACACAGGTCAGGAACAATCGTGGATTTTGCCCTGTTTGCCCTTCTCTAAAACTATAACACTATGAACAACATTTCTGATAACAGATGAAATTTATTAATTCCAGTCCCAGAAACAGCGGAGAAAAGAGATTTACAGGGAAATATTGGTGCCACATGACTTCGAACCCCTAGCAAGATATGCTATTTTCTAACTATGTTACTATTTCGCTAACAATCATTAATAAAGGTAATAGACTAACTTAAATTCAATGAATTCAATGATATAACGCAATCTAATTTACGATGGGTACACATAAAACATGAGACAAAGAATAACCAAAGAATAATTTGTTATTAAATGTTAATAATTTATTTATAATAATTGGTTAGAAATGGAGTAAACAAATATGGATTGTAGAAGTTAAGTAAATACATTGGTGAATCTATTTACACATCATAATTAATAGCATCTGGGTTTCACATGATCATTGGTAGTGATTTGCGTATTCTAAAGATTACATATTAGAATAGAGATTAATGATTAAAGAATACGCAAATATAAATTACATATATAAATAAGTCAATGAATAATCAAAACGATGCGGCTTAATATGTTAATGGAAGATATCAAATTTACAATGATTTTATTTTGAATGCCATGATTTATTCAATAGAAAATAAATGACCTTACTGAATATTTGATAAATGGAATTTGGCCTACATAATTCCATTTTGTTACAGTTTAGTCCAACTGTACACAAAAACATATATATTACAAAGTTTATTCAGTCGTTAATTATACTTCATCAATCATTTAAAAAAATAAAATGGTTATTTGCATATTTATCAAATAATTCTGATTTGACAGAATTTACCGAAAGTTATTGATTAGCGTATCCAAAGATCGTTTAATGAGAGGGCGGATAGCTTAATTAAGCTTTAAAATGACCTTTCTAACTCATAAAACATGTAGAAAGAAAAATAGGATGGTTTACAAAATCACAACAATATGACTTATAGATTAATAGTGGGAAAGATAAAATATTAATTAATAATTGTAGTGTTGACCTATATGATGACATCAGATAGGTTAAGTCCGCTTAGGACGAGAAGCTTCATCAAATTTATGAACATGAAAGATTCGCCTGCACTTATGACAGATGGCATCTGAAGAAATGGCTGGTAGGGATACCATGGTTCGGGATTTCCGATGTTATCCCATACAGAGCCTAACTACAACCTGACACAATCCTGGAGTCGATGCTTCCAAACTCCCTTGAGAAATATGCCTTACAAAATGATCTGGGACCTCCGGGTATTAGTTTGATAAAATAAGATATATGTATTTCATAACGTTATCAAGGGTAACCAAGGTAATAGGGGTCAGGTCCGTAATGACTCTGATATGTTAACTAAGGCCCTCGTAAATTAATGAAATGTAGCGTAATGATATGACAAAATTTAACCCATTCTTAAAGGTGCACAATTGACCTTAAATATTAGTTAGAAAGTCAAAACTAGAAAAAAGAAGGAATATGTAGTTCCCTTCATTAAACAAATATTAGTATGCTTAACAAGTAAAAAATTACATAAAGTTATCACGCTGTTATGGCGTGAGGTGCGAATGATTGATTCTAAGAAAAAGTAAGGTCATTAAGCTTTACTTTATATAATATTAAAATTAACCAAATCAATAACGTCAATATAGCATTACATTGATATCTTAAATATGGCAGTGGATAATCTGCCATTTAACACATAAAACAATTTAATGATATTATTCAATCGAGCAAACTTCGAGTTTGGTAAGAAAACTTAACATTTAAGTATTTAAAATCCCATAATGGCGGGATGAAGAATTAAAATAAAATTGGTTCACCAGATTGAATTATTAGCATATTAAATCAAATATAATCAAACATAAAATAATGTTAAAAGTTTGCCACATTTAAAATAATAAGATAGAAGGAATGAAACTCAACAAATACATTTAGAAAATAAAATTATGGATTCGTGCATTATATTTTACAAAAAGAAAAAGTCACTACTTTATGAGATTTATGATAATTGGCACTATATCACCGATTATTGAATAGACAGAGAATTACGTTTATATTTTGAATAAATTACACATTACATAAATGGAAGTTTTAAGAGTTCATATTGGTGAGATGCAGGATTACCCCCTGAATCTTGACAACTTGATGGCTGTACGGGTTGATACATGTATGGGAAGATAATTTGGAAAAACACAGTCGGCAATGCATATTTTGGAGAAATAATGGTTGGCGTCCTTTAAGAGTTAACATGTAATTTGGACAGTCTTTAATTGGCGATGGCATAGTAGCATAACAGTATGGAGCATCGAATGACTAGCATAGACCTTCATAAAATAAAAGCATCGAATGACTAGCATAGAATTTTGGGTTGTATTTATACGCTGCCAAAACCTAGAAATTTTTATTGTTCTGCTGGCAAGGCCCAGGTGTGCATTAACTGACCTGACTGCACATATCCTTTGTTAACACTTACATTTTAAAGATGATAACGAGATAAGTTTCAGAGAGTATTGTTTCAATCTATTTCAAGTTTGGAAATAGATTCATGAGATATATTTTCTATTAAGACGGGATTTCTAAAATAAATTACTTTATTAATGACATTTTTAAATTGAGCAAGGTACGTTCTTTTGTTTACAAATTGAAGTTATGTTAATTACTCTCTAGAACTTTATCTGGGTATTACGTCAGCTTAATAAAAATAATACACGATTTATAAATTTAATAAAATGTAATATGATTTACAATATTTGCAGCTATTTGTGATACATACACATACACGACTATTTTCAGTGGTGGAAATTTAAATATTTCCAAATTAAAATTAATATTCTTTAATCAAAATAATGCTTAACTAACAAAAGGAAGGGGGGATCGCGTGTATGTGTACTTGCACTCCCTAGTGATTAATAAATATACACATGGGTTTGAACCTCTGGTTGAAGGTTTCTAATATCACCAGACAGTAAAGCAAAATATGTATAACAGATTTTACTGCTTCAATATATTGTTCACATTCTTATTCATATATATGCATTATACATTTGTACAAAATCTTGCTTTACATTTTGCTACATATTCAGGTATGATAACATTATATGTTGTTTATATGCATGTGGATTGCAAATATATATATATATTAATTATATGGATAACACCTGTTATAACATTAATTAATCATAGTCATCATCAATATACGTTAAAACTATGTATGCATATTATTCAGTGTTACATATGTATAAAAAAGATATTGATTCAAATTTTGTGTTCTAGTTAGACAGTCAATTTTTTTGAAAAAGATAATTAGTTATATGAGAGGGGTGTGTGTAATAAAAAGTTCTAATAGCTTCTATAATTAATAGTGATAGCTTTATATATACTCTTATTAACTTTTTATTTTTTAACTATAATTTGTGTTACAAATTTATTATTATTATTAGAGAAAATAGAATTTAGATTTTGAGAAAATGGAGACTTGCAGATTTAATCTATTTTTATATTTTATCATCTGCAAAAAAATCACTGAACAAATTAATTTTTGTATACAGCTAACATACTACTATTACTTTGATAATCTGATTTTCTTTGTAGTTGAAGAAATCTGGTTTCACTATGAGTCTCAAATTTTTTAATCAATTAGATTTATTCACTTTTATAAGAAAAATTAAACCTTTAGTAGAACAATATTTACTGAATGTAAAAGATTTTGCAAACTTAAAATTTTAGATATTTTTAAATAGTTCTAAAGTTGACTTTTTATAATTATGCCAATTGTTAATTATATGTAGCATTCTGTTTTTAGTTTTGTTTTTTTTTTACTAATTTTTTACTATTATTTATTTGTTTTTGTTAGTTGTGTTTTATATTCTTAGTTTGGAATTAATTTTTGTTAGAAAAAAAACCCTCATATGACATTAGTTAATGCAATATTTTTCAGGAGCAAACTATTCATTGAATAGATATTAGATGATAGTGTTGAATAAGGATTTATTAATTTCTCAAATTTACAATTAAAGTTGACATTGGAGTAGAATAAATAGAATTTGCTCCTGCATATTTTTATTGATTAATATTGCAATTCCTATAGACAGTTCTTAATATACAAAAACCTATATTTATATAAAAAATCTCAGATATATACAGACTTTCAGAAAGCATATAGAATATTCAAATAATACCATAAGTCTTCAAAGTATTTTTAATAACATATTTGTGACAAATCAACTTCATTTCTTTATTATATCAATAAAGGTTGAATAATAATTTAACGTAATAGTTAAAAAAGAAAAAAAGTCTTTATTCTCTGACACCAGAATAAATTTTACTAATTATAAAATTATTTGAAACATGATGTTCCAAATAATGAAATGCTTTGTAAAAGTATTTTCAATACATGATAATGTCTAAATATAATCAATAAAAGAAGATTCACTTTAATGTATAACAAAAACATTGTTTATATATATTTTTTATTATTGCATAAATTATATTACATAAAACTTTATCAAATGCATTTCTAACATAATTGTTGAATCTTCTGAAGTTTGTTACCATAGATGGTTCTGATTTCTTTCTTCACTCACTACCTTTATTAATATAAGCATTGATTTTCAATATATATTAGAAAGCATTAGAAATAAATGAAGAGAAAGAACTTGACATTAAGAAAGTTATAATCACCTATGATAATAAAATATATTATTCTTATTTATTTTTTAAGATTGCTCTATGCGTATACTCGAGGACAAAGAATTTACCCAATTACATTTCTTGGCAAAATAATTATTTTTGATAAGTTCCAATTGGATATATATTAATTTATCAAATGCTTAACTGAGAATTAAGATGCTATGCAATGATCTTTATATGAATTTAATTACAGAATAAATAATAATTATTTATAATTGGTTTACAATTAATTGGAAAAGAACAGTCAATATTATTTAGAGAATTGTATTACTTTTATAACTGGATAAGCCAATATCAACTTATCAGCAGAACCTTACAATATATTTTCAATATGACAGTATAATTATGTTGCACATGTATATATACAGATGTAAAAAATTTACAGCTTGACAAAATCATAAAATATCACATATGCATAAGAGTTTCTATATCTGCTTTTTCACCTATGGAGATTATAATTTTGGGATCACAAATTTACATAAGATCCTTTGGTCTTTTTATTACTTGTTTTTTTGTCTGCAATCGGATGTCTTTAGCATAATTTGCTTGCAATTTTTTTTTTTGACATACTCCTTTTGTCTACCTTTGCCTATCCTAAATTAACAATTGGGAGAATGATAAGCTTTCCTAAGTTTTTAGAGCTACTACACAGGAATGCTGCAGGTAAAACAACACTCATTTGTATACTTACACTTTTTTATTATGGCCCATTGTACCATAATAATAACATGTGCCCATGAGTTATTTGCTGTCATGAAACTCTTATCTAATCTTTATACAAGAGATTTTTTTAATGGCCAGAATATAAGTCAATTAAGGCTCTTTCAGTTTACTATTGGTTATGCCTCATAGCAGTTGGTTGGGGAAGAGATAACTTTTTACTGTCATCATAGACTCATTTCTAAGCTAGAATGTGAAGTAATACCATCCATAGTTTGTCTCTTTCTACAATATAATTGCAAGATATCTTAACAAGTGAGGATTGAAGCAAACTTAAGATTCTCCATAATCTCTTCATATGACACATCTTATGTGATGTTAGGGTCACATAAATGACTAGCCACCTCTATAAATTTTTTTCCTGAATGCATAGTAAAGCATCTATTTTGATTTTATTGTCATACTACCTTGTTTATTAGAACAAATGTTTCAATGTGTAATATGTATCTTGGCATTATGAATATCTAATTTATTTATTCTAGTTGCTAGTAGTCATATTTCTAATCTTTATTTTATTTTTACTATTATCTACTCTTATTGTTGATGGACTGATTTTTTAAACTTTCACAAGTCATTTCAAAGACTGCCAATCTGCTCCAGGACAGATTTTTTTATTTCTTAGAACATCTGATTCCATTAATCTACTATGCATGGGGTTAAAGAACTTGCCCAATTGTTAACGATTGTTGCAAAATAGTTATAATTGCCAAAAAGTACTAACCAGGTATGCATTAATTTTTAAAATAACAGAATAAATAAGCAATTATTTTTAATTGGACTACAGTTAGTTGAAAAGAATAGTTAAATATTATTTACAGAGCTTAATTATATTGAATTATATATATACAAGCATATAAAATTTTTATGGCTTATCAAAACAAAACTTTGGGATGACCTGCATATTTTCATCTGCAGAAATAAATGACTATGGGTTCATGAGCTTTCTTGAATCCTCTGTTCTCTTTTTTGTTTCATCTCTTTTTTTAGGGTTATGTTCTTTTTTTATTAGTTTATATAGTGTATAACAAGTTATATCTGGAATAGGAGAATCTAAGTTGATTACACCAAAATTATTTTCACATATATATTCTGGTTACAAATCATTGCATATTTTTAAATCTATTATCATTCCAAAATACATAATAATATAATTAAGTAATTTTATTTTTGGCAATTAGCATTACCTTTATATTATTCTTTAAATATTTTCAATCCTTTAAGAATTCTTATTTATAATTACTTCTCATATATAAACCCATAAATTGCACAGCATCCATTATATTTATAATACATATATTTTGGAATACCTAAAACACACTTTATCCATGTGTTATAATAATATTCTTATTTCATTTACATACACACACACACACATCTTTTATTTTTATTTTTATAATAAAGATATAAAATATGTTATTTTAATAGTATCTATTATACAGATATAATGTCTTGTATTAATGATGATTTTGTTGGAGCCACTATTTATATATTAAAATAAACAAGAATAAGATAACTGATATGTTACATATTTTGCATAAAAAATTGAAAAATAGCTTTAATAAATGAACAATGATAGAAAAATAGATATATTTAAAACATTGCATTAGAAATTTAAATTACTGATGACAAATTCTAATTTAATTTTTACTGGAATGTTTATATTAATGATGACCAGTGAAAATATTTATTTTTTAATCATTGTTTGTTCACCGAATAGATTCATTTCAGATTTTTAAACATTATTTTCATATTTTTTGCTTTGGCTTCATTGTCACCAAGAAAATTTGTCCGAGTGTTTGTATTGATCACACTTAAGTATTGAAACTAAATGTTTTCAACCATTGTTTATTAATTAAAGATATTATTTTCAACTTATTTTTTAATTAACATTATATTATTTTTTTGTTTTTACTTTTTATAGTAAAAAATGAAACATTGATTAGCTTATTCTTGCCTATTTTAGAATATGAATGATAGGTTCACCAATAGTATTATGTTAAGCAACTAGCACCAATTTTTATTATATATTTGTTAAAAGTGATCTTTTTTTTTTGTGAAATTAATTACAAATTTTCATTTTTGCTTTCAGTAAAATATTGCACATTGATATGTTTTTTATTATTATATCTTTTTTTTTTTTTTTTTTTGCAGATTCTCTGCTTGTACAATGTAAATCTTTTGACCATTTATTAATGGTTAATTAGATCCATGTGAAACTATGATACCAAGAAGGGATCAATCTCTGTGAAAATTCCCATTCAAAGGGGGGGAGGGATGTATAAAGCTTCAAGGAATGCACTTTTTTTTTTGTACAGTGCTCAGTTTATATATTTAAGCTCATAACATATACATCATATATATTATTTTTTTAACAAAGCTGTTAATATATTCAAAAACTGATGAATCACCATGCAAAAACATTTTTGTATATAATATTCTGCAGCAAAGCAAATTTAAAAATCTAAATAAATACTGCAACGTGGCACTATAAAATAATAACAATAACAACGCAGGGGAAAAGATTTCAAATCTATCCTGTAAAAATGTGATCATTATAATTGTGTTGTTTTTTTTTTTTTTTTTTTTGGAGAAAAAGAAGAAACTTCGGAGCTGAGGCTTGCAAAGTCACAATTGCTCAAAACTAATTTGTTAATTCTAAGTTGTTAAGTTTGATTAACTTTTAAGAATAAACTGATGAATATTCAACAATGAATGTATGAGTTATGGACAATAAAATGTGATGATTTTAATGACTCTAAAATGAAATTTTTGAATAATCCACATCATATACGAGAAGAAAAAAAAATGTAGATTTGTTTTTTTTTTTACAGGGAAGTGGGTTGTTTCTAATGTGGATTTAAATATGAACTAGATCTGTCCATGCAATTATATCAATCTTGTTACCTGTAGGTCTTATTTTATAACTTGTTAAGCAAAAGGGATCAATAAATGCTTTAAATGTACCAAAGGAAAATAAAATGATGATATATATGAATTTTGTTTCATGTTATGATTTTAGCATGCTTATTAAATATAATTTTGTTGAATATTTGAATATCCGGAATTACTTTTAATAGAGTTGGTAGTATAAGCTCTTTATTGAAATTATGCTCACCAAAAGAATATGTATTTAATTGAATTAAATAATGTAAGGAATAATTAATGTTTATGATGCTCTAAAATTAAAATGCTAGAATAAATTATGTTAAAAGGGCTGGAAGCAATGGTACATTTCCACTAATGATGATCAAATGTTATTGCTTGATCGGAGTATTTTTTACCTAATTCCTTTACCTACCTTTGGAAGGAGATCTTGATATGCATTTTTAAAATTGTGTTTATTGAAAGAGTACAGGCTGTGTTGAAATAAGTGATTATATTTAATTAATGGCAAATTGTTGAGATAAAAAAATATAATCAGGTTTCATGTATACTTTTGATTATTTAAATGCAAAAATTTATACTTCAGATTATAGCTTTCAAACATTTTTGGACTAGTTTAATTGCTCAGTAATCTGAACTCGAGTTGACTTCTCCATTAGCCTTATTTAAATCCATTAATTATACTTGTGGATATATATAAAAGATGTAAAAAATAGACTTGAAAAAAATTATTAGAAAGAATGGAGCTATTTTCGTTCAGATTTAAAAAATTACAGTGGAGCTTCGATAATGTATATTAGCTTGTTTTGTTTATAAGCTTTGATTTACTGTACTTTGATGTATAATACTTTTTAATACATACACATATAATACAGTCTTTAATTTTATATGTACAGTAATATGCATATACAAATTAAGATTATAGCACAATATAGCTTTGATATACACTAATTTATATGGTATTCAAAAAAAGTATAAATAAAAACATTAAAAATCATAAATTTAATTAATTTCATAATGCAGCAGCAGCCATTTTTTCATCTTGAAGCTCAATATGGAATCATCCTTATTAATAACGTTTATTCAGATTAAATTGAATACACATTTTATTTAGCATTTTTATGTGTTGCAGTATTTATGTAATAAAATGTTTTCTAAGCATAAAGGTAAAAGTTTTAAGAAATTTAATAAAATTTGCTATCTTTCTGAAATGATAAAGTAGTTAATGTAAGAACTGTGAAACATTTTTGCTATTGAGTCAGAAAGCTTAAAGTTTGAAGAGTTAACCTAGAATTTGAAATTGCTAACAGCAAGCAAAGGGTAATTATAAATTCTGAAGCCAATATAGATTCAGAAACCATTAAAAAAGCTATTGTCTGCTAATAACAAAATTGCTATTAATGCTGCCTTAGAGAAAAAAAAAAAAGATCAGAACATTTTTAATTGTAATCAAATTGATACTTCACTATTCAGTTTTATTAAAAAAAATTAAAGATATGTTTATTTATTTTTTGAATTAATGTGAATGAATAATCTTAACCCAGTAAATACTGTATATATGTACATGTGTTCCCTCTTTTTATTATTAATAACTTAATTATTAATTTTTAAAAATTTTGTTTATATTATAAACTTACTTTATATATGTATAATATGCAAGTAAAAAAAACATCTGTGTTATATATATATATATGCGTGTTGAAAAATATAAACTTGCAGTTCAATAAACAATACATATTTTACTGTAATCTAAGCTTATCAACAAAATGCGATATACATAAAATATATATTATGGCTTCTCTGCATAAATAAAATTGAAGAATAATATTAGTGTTCTTATTAATAATAAATTAAGAGAGCATATATTTACTATTTGCATTTACTGGTTTGCATTCTTTCAAATAATAATAGTCAAAAATTTATTTAGAGGTCAGTGCGACTGCCTTGCACTTGCAGGCAGTTGCCCGGGTTGCGGGTTTGCGTCCTGGCCGATGCTATGACATCTTAAAAAAAAAAAAAAAATCTTATGCTATCATATATTTTTTAAAAATAAAATGAACTGTGAAGTGCCAAATTCTTTTTACAGTCATTAAGCTTTCTAATGCATCATGTTTACCAAAAACATTTCACCAGTTCATATTCTTTTAATGATAATTCAATGCCTTTCCAAAAATAAATATATTTTAATATTGTTATAATTTAACTGTTTCAGGAATTCAAATGATCATTGCATGAATAGGCTTTTCTCTTTTCATGATTTCTTCTATAGATTGTTTTTTTTTTTTTGATTGTGTGGCTTAGTTTTTATTATGATTTTTTTTTTCATGAAACTTAATACCTTAACATGTCAGTTCAATATAATTTAGCTAGTTTTAGCTAAATATAACAAAATCAGCAAAAAAATTAATTCAGAATATACTATTTTACACTAGCTTTTTCCTATGGGGTTTTAAGCTTGTAAATGCAGCCAGGTTACAAATTCCTCAAAATTGATGAAACTTAATACTTTAACATGGCAGTTCAGTATAATTTAGCGAGTTCTAGCTAAATATAACAAAATCAGCAAAAAAGTTCATTCAAAATATGGTATTGTACACTAGCTTTTTCCTATAGGGTTTTAAGCTTGCAAATGCAGCCAGGTTACAAATTGACAACTTTCATTTTATTAAAGTGTGAATTCTCTTTAAGATAAAATGTATCAAATACAGTACTATATCAAACTTTTATAAGGAAATAAAATGACAAAAAAAATGTTTGTGCTTTCAATGTATTTAACAAGAAAAAACATGTTAATAAATGAATTCACATTAGGATTAGTGAAGTTGCTGTAAAATAGCACAATAAATCTGTATTATTTATTTTTATATATTGGCAATTTTCATACAACTGTATTATATATATTTAAAAAAAAACATGATAAAAAAGCACAGAAGTTAAAACTTTTATACAAAATAAATTAACAAAAATAAAATGAAATCATGTTGTATGCTGCATGAATATATACGACTTTAATTATACCTATCCAGAAAAAAAAAAATTTAAAAAAAAAAAAAAACATTAAAATTTGTACATTTAATAAATTTTATGATATGGTGGTAGTGATTTTGCATGATCACGTTTTTTAAAAAAAGTATTAAAATTAATAAATTTTACAACACGTAAAAACTTTCATCTCAGAACATTGTTTGCAATAATGTTTGATGATAATATTAGCTTATATTGAAAGATTCACTTTATTACTTTTTCCGAATTTGATTTATAATAAGTACTTCACATAAAATGTTTTCTAAGTATAGTGCTAAAAGTTTTGCAAAATTTAAGAACAGTCAAAAATTCAATATTAACTTAAAATCATCACAACACCCAAGAGAGGACATTGGAAAAAAATTATTGAAGAAAAAAGATGTTGCTTAGAGCATATTTAATTGTGATGCAAGTTGTAATTTCATAAGTCATTTTATTTATAAAAAATAATGATGCAGTAGAATTTTTCTATTCTTTGAGTGAATTTACATAGTTGCCTATGTATTTATACAATGATGATCATGCCAGACTTGAGCAAACAAATATAAAAGGTAATGTATACATATGCTTTACCACTTCACGTTGTTGGTACATATATAATTGACAGATTTCTCAATATGGTGTTTAACCTAAGCAGAAGATGAAAGATTTGTATATTAATGAGTATCATCCATAATAGACATGGTATCTATTATCATACGACAAATCAAACCCCATCTTTTAGATCTGTTATCACTCATAATGCTAGCTCTTTAATTTGTATAACTAATTTTAGAAATCACACACACATTACATTTATCTCTTAGATTACAGTATATTTATAAAAAGACATACTTCATATCAAATGTCAATAAAAATTAATAATTTAATAGAATCAAAGAAAAAAAATTAAATACAAAGGAAGTTTAAATCCTAATTACTTAACAAATAAATAAACATTTTCTTAATTAGACAATAAATTTTGCCAAAATATTTCTTTTAATTTTTAATGACTAATAAATTCTGATTATTTATCCATTATCTGGCATATAATAAAATGGAAAATTGATTTGAATATATGGAAAAAAAAATTCATTTTTATACTGAGCTCAACTAACAATAATTAAATATATTCTATCCGTTATGATTTATGTGTGCACATGTAGTTAATCTATCATTTAACAAATGTCACAATCCAGTATTTAGTACTTTTTGTGTAGGAGTCACAAATTGGCTCTGAAGTTTACTATTTCTGATAGTTTTTACAAGTGGTTTTCCAATTTCTTGAATTCTTGTATTGATTTACACTTTTTCTAATTTAACTTTAATTTATATATAGTAAGATATTTATCTGTAGATATGGTCATCATAGATGGTATTGAATATGAGAGTACTTACCTTAATGATCTTTCATTCTTTTGCTCTTTATCAGGTTATTTTAAAATCTAATTTTAAGCCGACGTACATGATAAATGTCCTAGCATTTTTTTTTCATGGCAATCTCATATTTTCTGGTCAGAATCGTAGCATTTGGTACTTAAGAGGTAATTTAGTCTTCCATTGGTAAAGTTACTTTATCAAAGTGAAATATTTTCCATTTGTTATAACTTCTTAGTCACTAAAGGTTGAAAAATAACTTGCTTTGGAAATGTTTTTTTTTTTATTGTTGCCTTTTCCACAGTTTGTTCATCCATATTAAAAAAATTAAAGTAATCCTATTTATATTCTACCAATTTATGACATGAGCAGATCCAAAACAAATAAAAACAATACCTTAGATTTTTATCTCTTGTCTTTCTTAAATTATTTTTTGTTCATATATATAAATAAAACAAGTTAATCTTAACAGCAACTAACTCTTTACAGTAGTGCTACTTGTAAGCATATGAAATAGTGATCATATGATGTTTCTACAAGTCAATCTTATATATTTAAAATTAATTAGATCTACTTTTTATTATTCCCAATTAATGAGATTTATATAAAACTAAAATATTTTAACTTCAAAACAAAAAATTTATATGTTTTTACTTTATTATTATTATTAAATTTAATAAATGTGAATATATTATTTTTTTTTACAATAATAATATAGTCATGCAGGACTTCATATATATTTTAATTACATACCTTAAACATTTGTGAAAGTTCTACCTACAATTTTTTTTATTAATGAAAATGTTTTTTATTTATTTTAGTGAGGTAAAATTTATGGTGTTCAAACCAAATGAATCGTAATGTTCTGGTACAATATCCCTTTACCAAAAATTAAATAAAAATGGTCATAAAGTCTAGTCTTCCCTGAATCCATTTTTTTTAAATCAATTTACTCAATTATTGATTTATTTTATTATTTACCATCATTTTACCCATTTAAACTTTTCTGATTTTAATGAATTTTTGAGTAAAAGGCCCACATGTATCTCCATTTCCAGATTTAGAATCAAACCCCATCATTAAAAAATGTACACCCCTGAAAACAACTGAAATGCTTCTACCGCAAGAACCAAGTATCACAGAGTAATATACATATAAATGGAAGCAAACCAGAGTCAAAACTACTTCTAAAAAGCAAACAAAATAAGTTAGGAATTAATATACTGACTACTTAAATTAACAACTTTGCTTCATCCATTATGCTGCTCTTAGCAGACAACATTGGTCTAGGAAATCCCATCTGATACCTTAAAACTCAAAATATCTTCACATTTTTTTACACAATCACCCAAACACAAAACTCATTACAGAATACTCTGACATCACAGCAGTGTACATCACAATCATGAGTTCTCTTGTGTCTCTGAAAATAACACTAACTCTCTTCATTCCAATTCATCATGATGAATTAATATGCTCATTTTTAAATAACTTCAAAATTGGGGTTTATATGGGTCCTTTACAAAATTTTATTTCCTTACCTTAATGTTTTTAATATTCGTGATCAGTGTTTGTCCTTTATATTAGCAAATTCTCCAAAATTTTTATTATGAATTTTTGTCCAAAAAAACCCATCCTATTAACATGTTCAGGATCATTAACCATTATCCTTTACTATATAGGTCAATCCTTATGCATCTAGATATTTTTATTGGCAATGGTGTCCTCATCTGAGTTGATTTGTGATAGTTTTTACCATTATCTGAGAAACTGCTAACTCCTTTTTCATATTTACTTTTATTGTTGAAACTTACATCTTACTAATACTAAACAATGGAGATGCAAGTGGTAACTGAGCTGGCCTACCAGATAATCTAGGATCCGGTTCTATCTACACTATTAGCACTTCTTTTCTAGTAGTTGAAACCTGTTATTTTTTTCTAACTCTCTATATTCTATATTAGGTTCTTTTCTAACTTTATTGAAGGGCTTATTTTCACTCCTATCATGACCCTGTATACTCAGATCAATAGCACTGACAACTCTGCCTCTTGTTCAACACTTTCTCAGTGCTTAAAAACATCTGTTTTATTCTAAATGGCATATCAGCCAAAACAAGTATTGAGAGTTCTTAACTTTGTTGTCAAAGCCTTTAATATTGTGGGTAGCTTTCACCACTACCAACTCAAAATCTTTCTTACATTACTAAAAATGGATCCTTTGCCTTTTTTATTCCAGAAATTATTTTGGATTGCATCACAATAATCTGCATAAGAGGATTATTTGGTTATGAATGAATTCCACCATTTTTTTACAGGAATTTGAAGATGATTATATGCCACAGCAACTTGTTCATTTTTTCTCTATATTAATTGAAAGTTATTTGATCATTTTAATGTAAGAAATTTTTTTTGTCTCATGATCAATATCAAAACTTTGTTTTGAAATAGAAATTTATTTCATCTAGATAAACTTATTAAATTTTTATTAACGATAAATATTTTACTTGAATTTTTACAATTTTAAATTTATACTTTGGTAACTTCTCATTAAACTATAAGAGTATACACATACCTAATATGATATTATTGTATTGCAAAATATCTTATCCTTTTGATTACTTAATATTTTAAAAATAGTAATTAACTACTGAATAAAGATGTCTCCTAGTTTAATCTAGTTTCTCTGATCTATAATTCTCTTCAGCAAACATTCTTATTCATTTATTTCAGATTTGGTCTCTTTCTAGATCTTTGACAGTTTCTTCAGATCTAATTAAAAACTTCAACTATCCATCTATTGTCATTATTCTAGGAACATATAACACCTCAATTTTAGCTCTCATTTCTTTCACTGGTGCGAATGATCATATATGCATTTCATGTTTAATATTCCCTTGTTATTTTCAACAAATACATTTTCATACTTCACTATATGTCTGAAGACTATAATTATTCATCTGTTAAGTTCAAGTCTCAAATTCATATGTAAGCACTGATAAGATATATTTCTGCTTAATATTAATTTATTTCTATCAAATACACTCCATCCAGGTTTAATTCTATGATTAATTTCATCCATTATATTTTCATCTGTATAATCTGATCAAGATATTTGTAATTACTAATTTTGTATTCTTTACTATTAATCTACTTTTCTTTTGAAAAAAATAATGAACTTTTTTTTTTTAGGCATTCTCTTATTCTTCTATTCTTTGATAGCTTTTGTAAAATGTGAAGCATTATTTGTTAAATTAATCACATTATATGCAAAAACTAAATGATTTTAAATATTTATTTTTATTGTTTTAGCTTACCATTTTTAATTTTTGAAATACTTTTTCTATTACTGATATAAAGTTGTAATTATAAATTTTATTAAACGCTCACTATTATTTCAGTAATAGTTTTAACAAGGCTGTAAACCTTAGCAATGAGCGTCTGAAAAAATCGTCACTAGGGACCTCTGTAGGTCTTTAAAACACATGCTTTTCTTCATAGCGTAAGATGTGTTTTAAAGACCTACAGAGGTCCCTAGTGACGATTTTTTCAGACGCTCATTGCTAAGGTTTACAGCCTTGTTAAAACTATTATTACTGATATAAAAAGTTTTGGAGTTATATATAGAACCAACCTATCCTGCAACCTTATCAATCTCCTTAATACCACCATGTAATTAATTACTGCTCTTGCATTTTAATAAATATTCTTCAGAATTTTTTAGTATCCTGGATCTATATCTTAGTCTAAAGTTGCAATTACTGCTAAAGATGTTTTTCATCTTTCTTAAATATCAATATTTCTACTGTATTATTCCAATTATCTGGTACATTTTTATCATTTAATATACACCTTTAACAATATTTTTCTTATTTCTTATCCATTTTTTTTTTAAGATTTTATTATTTTTTGGAGCTTTGTCATTGTGTCCAATTTAATTGTATATCTTAATTTCTTCATTTAAAATTATTAGCATTTTAAAAAATGTTGCAACGGTGTAAAAGTTAATTTGTTTTTCATCATTATTATGATGATGTTGTAATTCTTTGTAGGATTCTTGTACATATTTCATGATGATGTGTCTCTTTTTAATAATAATTCCTTTCTTATTACTGAACAACTTATGGCCATTTTAATGGCTTTCCCAGCCAACTCAATTATTATTCATTACATATTTCTTTTTATTATTATTTTGTAACATTTTATAGAATCAAATTATTTGATTCTTTTAAACGGATCATTTAAAAATATTTTCATATTGCCTTTCCCCTTATATATGTATATAATTTCAATCTCTGTGGTCAAGTTGCAATCTTTAGTGTCTAAATAAATATATTGGACCATTAATAAAGATGGGATTGTTATTGATATTGGGCTTGTCTAAGTGTTGACTGGCTTTTAATGATTACTTACAAACCCATTTAGCCCTGAGAATTATTACACTTATTATTTTCAATTTGAAAATTAGAATTGCAGTTTGTAATGTTATAATTGACTATTTATTAGTCTGTATTCAGAACAGGTTATATTTACCTGTTTAAAGAAGTTTATTTAAACTTCTTTGTATTAATAATTTCAATCTCTGTGGTCAAGTTGCAATCTTTAGTGTCTATATAAATATATTAAACCATTAATAAAGGTCAGATTCCATCTTTATTGTTAAAAGGAAGTTGCCTTGACAACAGTTTGAAATTGTTATTGATATTGGGATTGTCTAAGTATTGACTAGTTTTTAATGATTTAGTTGAAAAATTTATTAGTAATAACATTTGCAATGACAAGCACAGATTAGACAATAGAAATTTGTTGCACTTGTTTTTTAAAGTCTCAAAGAGTCTCTTCAATTTTTAATAAGCTCGGGCTATAATTATAATGTTTTTTAATATGTAAATGATATTAATGACTTAATAATTAAAAAATATATGTATTGCAATAGTATAGTAACCATGGAATTGTTAGATGTGCTTAAGTTTAAGCTTCTATTACAGTATATAACAAAATCATTCCTGCATTTTTTTTAATGAGCTACATATATTTTTTTAAGCTTCTGCATTATGAAATTATTTATATTTTTTACACTTTTAGGGTCTGAGAGTTTCATTTCATGACACAAAGCTTTTATCACATTCTACAATTATTATTGTATTAAACTTGATGAATTGCACATAATGAATGCAATCTGCCTTTAAGAAAATAATCAATTTTCAGTTGAGAATTATAAGAAATTAAGATGGAAGCCTATGATGTTTTCTAGTTATTGAATTTGAAGATAAAAGCCAGTAAACTCATTACACTAGTTGATGTATTTGTGAAAAATTTATATTTTTTGAATTATTAGAGCAGCAAAAATGAATTTATTCAATCCTTTTAGAAGATCTGATAAATTAAAGGTCTTTCAATTAATAGCAAACTGGATGCATGGTTAAGGAAATTGGATAGAGCTATATGAAAAAAAGTGCTAATAAATTAAAGAAATTTAGAGATTCCATCTATATATGAATTGATGATGGTTGAAATATATTTTTATTATCAGAGTTTGTTGTTTTAAAAAATAACGTTGCAACATTATGAATGAATTCCAAAGTTATAAAATAATTTCAGATTTTTGAAGCCAGTATTAAATAAAATTAAAAGAAAGGTTCATGTATGTTAATATATATAAATACTTTTTTCACCTATTCTGTACGTGCTATAAATCTTGATTGTTTTTTTGTTTTTTTTTGGCTTATCCCAATGTTATTAATGCTGTTATATAATTGTTACATGCATTTTTTAAAATTTCCATATAATTTGTATTGTTTTATCAAAACTTTATATAGATACATGCCAACATCTTAAAACTGTTTTCTATATTGTATAAAAAAAAAGAAATTTAATTGAGATGTATCTAATAGAATTACTTATTACATAACAATATTGATAAACACAAACATATATATATATATCAGTGAGAACTAGTGTAATGAAAGCTTATAATATGAACAAGCAGTATAATGAACAATTAATCAATAAGTTAAAATTTTTGCAACAAATGCAAATTACACAATACTAAGATAACAAATATCTTTGTAAATAAACATCAGTTTAGTTTGCTTATCTTTTTGTATCTTTAATGATGAAAATATACATATTTAAAAAGTATTCTTCTAAGTACATATACTGTAATAAGAAGTTAAAAACTAATTAATGTTGACTTCAAAAAAAAGGAGTAATTTTGAAATGAAATTATGATATAAGTAACTGAAATCTCAGTGCCAACAATGGAAAAGCTATATCAATATGCTATTGACTGTAAAATTTATAAAATCATTCAGAATCCAGTTTTTGATAAAATGTCAGACATTTTTCTTCTGCAATTATATCATTTTTATTGTTCTTTTTTTAAAAAATTATTTTAATATATATATGAAGAAGAAATTTCAAAGTGAATTTATGATAAATCTAAGTGCTAAAGTTGGGCTAAAATTGCAACCATGTTCATAAGCTTTTTCGAGAATTTCAGCTTTGAATTTAGTTCTGTTTTTTAGTTTTTCTGCAATTTAATCATGGGCTAGAAAAATATAAAAAATTGATCAGTAATGAAATGAAAAAAAGACAATTTCCAAAAGACAAAGTTGTAACATGGTTAGCTTTCTAAATATAATATAGCTAAACAACAGCTTGCACTATTAAAAAAAAAATAATTAAAAAGTGCACAGTTAGTAGTGAAAATAATTTCAATTTATATTTTTGAGTTTCTTTGTTTAAAAAATTGTTTTGAATAGTAAGTGATCCAGGCTGTGAGTCTGCAACAAATTATCTCTAAATACATATATTTCATTATGTTACAACAAAAGTATGATATAATGAAAACTTCTGTAGCCAATTAATTTGTTGTAGCATTACTCATGCTATATGTATAAATATATATGATTTTGCTAAATTTCAAATTATAGTTTTAATTTTAAGAATAAAACTTCGAAAGAAAACTTTGAATAGTTAAAATGTTTCAACTTTTCTGATAATAAAAAAATCACTTTATTTTCAAAAGACATTCATGTGCCCAAGAAATTATAATTAACCTGCAATTTTTTTCTGAAATTAGTAATCCAAAATACTGATAATAGTTAAATACCTAATTGTAGAAGTATCTGCTTCAGGCTTAATTAATAAATATTAACCGATATTCCAAATAGGAATATTTGTCACTGCATTTTATCTGTTAGAATATATATTTATAGAAACTATTTCATCTAAATACATTTATAATGAGATATTATTTTATATAGGCTATGTTTTTTTTATGTAATAGTAATATTAGCGATTAAGCCAATGCACATGCGCTTTAAAGATAAATTATAAATGAATACTCTCAATTTTTTTCCGACATGAGATATAGTATTTTAGAAAGAATGGAATGAGTCCACCCATTCTTTCGACCCAAACGTTTACGTATGGGCAAATCTTAAGTGTGTGGAATTAAGAGCGTAAAGGTGTTACATGATCACTTTAAATTACATTTGTTACATTTATAAATGTTTCAAAAAGAAATGAGATTTAAAAAAAAAAAAATTACATTGTAATGACTTATCACTGAAATAATCCCAGGAAAATGTTATATTGACTTTGTATTAATCATGTGAAAGATACTTAAAAAATTCTTAGTAATAGTTTATAAATATCTATGCTATATCTGAAAATAACTAGAATTTTCAGCTTGGTTTAATAATTATCACACTCTATATAAATTGGCTAAGTTAAATAATTTTTCAATTTAAGTAGGGTTAGCTGTTTTGATTTTTTACATAAAAAGAATATAATAAAAATTGTGATGTTTTATGGAGCAAGCAAACTAGTTGTTAATATGTAAGCAGGTTATCTGTACAGACGATAGATGATTTTTAAAAAATGTATTATCTTAGTTATTAAACTTTAAAATTTCATAAACATACAGAATTGATTCTTAAATAGAACAAGATTTTTTTAAAGCTATAAATAAAACATAGAAATCATCTTGTAAAGAATAGCAATATTTTCAACAAGTAAACAATTAATTTACTTTTATATAGGTAGTCCTGATCATGAGATATTTCTGTTTTAGTACAAAATTATTTAAATCCTCAAGACTGCATTTTAGGTTTCTGATGTTGATAACTAGATAATTCGTTTGTTTAAAAAGATGAATTATGAAATAGAATACACATTTAGTTCTCAGTTTAACATTTATTAGCTTATGGATTTTTAAAATTATTATTAACAAAGTTTCAAAGGAATCTGTATAGATTATGACTAAAAAATAGATTAACTTGTAACTTTATTAAATTCTTCATTTCTGTTCCTGTAACCATAGATTTAACAATCATTATATATGATTCATAGTTTGTCTAATCACTGTTAAATTTATGAACCAGATAAGTATAATAATTACAACTTACCCTGAATTTGTTGATAAGATTAACATTTAGAAAAATTAAATTCATTTGGCTTCATTGTTAAATCTGCAAAATTATTTGTAACTTCACAAGACAATTTTAATACTATAATTCTTCCATCATAAATTTTTGATTGAATATTCAGAAAAGAGAATTTTAATCTGAGGCAAATCTTAGGTTGCAAAAATTATATTTGAATTATTGGTAAAGTTGCAAAAAATCTGGTACTGAGTATAGAATCAAAATTACAAGCATTACTCAGAAAGCATTGCAGATACTTCAATGATTATCATATTTCAGCAAAATTCCTCATCTTTATGCTCAACTTAAAATTCATAAGGATCATGTTCTATTAAGTCCTATTGTTAGTTCTAGAAATTGACCATGCCAAAATTTGTCAAGATTTCTTCTTAAAGTTCTTAGTCCTTTGGCATATAAAATCAAGTCCTTTGTTAGGGATTCTAGACACTTTATAAAATTAATCAAGAACATGAAAATTGAAAGAATTGACTTCTGGTAAGCTTTAATGTGGAAAGTTTATTCACAAATGTATCATGTTAAGAAGCATTGTCTATTGTAAAGAAAAGATTAAATGGTGATAACAGCTTACAAACTAGAACAACTCTTCATATTGATAGTATAATGGAATTATTAACATTATGCATAAAAACAACCTACTTTCAATATAACACAATTCTAACAAAATCAAGGAATCCATTGTCACCCCTGATTAACAATATTTATATGGAAGAACTTTAACCGCAGCCATAAAAACTCCATATCCACCTAAAATTTGGCTTCACAATGTAGATGATACATTTATTATATGGCCACATGGTGAAGACCTACTACAAACTTTTTGGAAGCACATCAACAACATATCACCTTTCACTTAAATTCACAATAGAATCAGAACAAAAATTGGCATTCTTAGATGTTCTTGTGATAAGATTCCCTCATAGCAAAATAAAAACTACAGTTTACTGAGAATCCACACATACAGGAAAATACTTAACCTACACCAGAAGCACAAAACATGAAATTATACTATCACTATGGAACAGAGCAAAAGAAGTTTGTTCAGAAACCATTGATTTGAAAAAAGAAAATATCTATATAGAACAACTCGTGAAAAATGGTTAAATATCAGTTGTCATTAAGAAAACCTTAAATAGACAACAAAAAGAACCATAAAAAAAAAAACAATTGTTGGTATTGTAAGGTACCCATACATACCAAAAATAGACAAATTAAGGAAAATCTGCAATCAGTATAACATCAGGACAGCTTTCCAGAACCAAAACTATACTACGAAAGCCTAAACTTGATATACTGAAAAAAAAAAAAATGCATCTATGAAATACCATGTGAATGTGGAAGAATGTATATTGATGAGACCAGTCATCGCATTGAAAAGCATTTGCAAGAACACAAACAGATGATTAGAAGAGATAAAGCAGATATGTCTAAGATAGCAGACCATGTATGTACGAGATGAACATATGTTCAATTGGGAAAATACAAAAATATCGGATAGAGAAGAAAAGGTACGAAGAAGAAAATTTAAAGAAGCTGCTCACATGACAATGGCAAACAATTCCATAACTCAATGTATGGAAACCACTAATCAAATTTGCTCTTAGGAAAAGGTGGAGAAATAGGAGGACTCTCATAGATAAGTATATGAAATTTTTATTGACTGTTGCCTTTGGCAAGATAGCTCAGTTGGTTAGAGCATTACTTTAAAATTCAATACTCAAGAATCTAAGAGTACAGGTTCAATTTAGAATATTTAAATAAAGTTAAATTTTTTGAAGACATTCAATACTCATATTAGATGATGGAGATAATCCAATATATAAATACAGCTAAAACACCATCAGGAAAACATTGGTAAATGTAACCTACTTAACAATTATTATACATTTTCTTGACAATTTTTGATATGTGAATATTTAATTAAGTATCAAGAAGTTTAGTGTGGCCTCTTTTTCTCTACTCATTCACCAGTAGAATGTTTAGTGCTAAGAAAGATGACCATAAAGTACTTGCATCACAATTCCAAATAATGCCAACCAATTTTCCAAGAAATCTGCCACAAGTTAGCTGACAAAAGAGAAGAATCATACTATCAAAACAATCCTTAGAAGTATGATCTCAATTTTCCAAGAGGTTATTGCTAAAAATTATTTTATTTTGAGTTAATGGCAATCCTATAAAGTCATAAAATTTTTGAAGTTAATTTAAAATTTGCTTTCCAAACTTGAAAAAGCTTGATTCAGTAAATTACAAAATCACAGTTTTTAAGAAAATAAAGAACTATTTATTTAATAAAGTCAAATTTAAATGTTTTGCTTTTGTGTAAAACAACAGCTGTGAGAATAAAAGAAAACATCTGAAAAAGAAATCATCTTTGCTACTGGTAACCTGAAATGGCCAAGAAAAATATACATACTTTGCATCAAGTTTAAGTATATACATTACCCAATACCTAAACTTATATTCAAATATTACACATTCAGCCTGTATTCTACTCATACCTCTTTCTGTATATTTAAATGGACTTAAGGTCCTACATATAAGGAGTCAGAATGCCTTAAAGCAAACATGGATATGACAACAATATTAGCATGAACAAGTGCTTTGAACATTTCATCAGATTTTCAATGATATGGATAATAACGTGAAAGGCTAAAAACCTTCGGAGTAGATTGAAGCATGTCCATTAAAGAATGAAGATTTGTTATCTTAATGTAAACTGAGCACTGATTATATATATATGTATGAGAGATGATGATCTGGACTAACTTATGAATGCTGGTTCAGCACGAAATATTGGAGATCATTTATCTTTTTCACATATATGCGATAATATGAGTCGGTTGTATAAGGTGAAGTGGATGAGTAAACGAAGCTTGAAAGTCTGCAATCAAATCCCCTCTAATAGTTTACCAATTGTTTATTTATTCTCTGATATAATTAACACGAATCTTACTAAAGTAAACACGTGGTTATTGATATGAAAACTTATTGCATAAAGTATAAATTAAAAATATTTTAATTAAACATCGATGAAAATTTACAAAATACCAGAAAAAAAAAGTCCGTTTCGGTTTATTGTTAAATATCAGTAACTCAAAATCAATACTACTTTCAAAAAAAAAAAAAAACGATATCGAAATCATACTAAACATTTTCTAACTGAGCTTCAGTAAGGTTCGGGTGTATTATTACTCATAAAATGTTTGGAGGAAAAATTTAAACAAATTAACGCCATCAATTTTCAGTGAATTTAATATTTATATAAATTCAAAAGTTTGTTTAGCTTACCTATATATTAATTATATTTAATTGTGTTTAAAATACCATCACAGATATGCAATGGAAATTATTAATAAAAAACATCTAGCCAAAGTGAAATAAAATAGCGATCATAAATAAGGTTTTTTTTATTTATTTCAGCAATAAAATTTATTCCAACAAGCTATTGAAAAGAATAGAATGACAGTTGAATGGGACTGTATTTTATTTATTTCTGTTTTAATTTGCTAAAATGATTTTTACTTAAATATATACTATTTATAGTAATAAATGTTCGTTTCCTAACACGATGAAAATAATTATAAAGGCATTTATAATATTTAAATGATTTTAATTCAGAAAAGTAAGAATTTTATAATTTATATCTTAACAGGTAATTTGTGTTTGCATACAAATTAGTCTCCACGATTAAATGCATTTATAATCAGATTTCTTTATTTTTATTATAAAATATACATTAGCAATGTTTAATATCAAAAGATATTTAAACAAAGGAAAGAAAAATAAATAAATAACTAGGTATGTTGCAAAATATAATTTTTTTCAGGATAATGGTATATAAAATTTTAAATATGCTTTATATCAGGGGTCCCCAACCTTTTTGCACTTAAGAGCATATTTTATAATACCGACCAAGTGGCGGGCACCATTTATTTTTTCAACTAGATGGCGTGCACCATTTATTTTTTCAATATAATTTTATAGTTTGATATTATTAATGATATACATAATGTACAAAAAATATTTATTTCAAAAATAAAATTTTAATATATAATTAACGTTTATATTTTTACGCTGTAAAAGTATAGTATGTCCTACAATTTGATTATAATATAATACAATAATTTATAAGAAATATTAAAAAATTAAATTTATTTGTGTCAGATAAATAATTTTTTATCATGTTTGGATAGCGGCGGGCACACGTGAAACAGTCTGCGGGCGCCATGGTGCCTGCGGGCATAGGGTTGGGGACCCCTGCTTTATATATATATGCATAAATAAACACATACTATAATAAAAATATGAAAATCACTCTATAATACTAATTATACTTGCATGTGCATGTGCAGACATGGGTACTTCAGCATATAAAAATGAAATAAATTATTGATATTTATTTAAAATAAAAGTATAAGCGCAGGTATTTCCCATTAAATTAATAAATATTCTAGTGGATGTTTAGAAGTACAAATTAGTAAATATCATTATAAAATATCTTGCATATTGTGGAGATACAAAGCAATGTATAATAAGTTACCAATAAAGTAAATTCAAATTCGATTTGGCTTGACAAAATTGTGGAAGCAGGTGTAATCTAGTTACCTTAGGTGTTTGGAAAAAAAGAATTACATCAAAATAAAAAGCAGCCAATAGGTTATTGTTTTTAGACATATCTTCATTTTCAGCATGTGATTTCAACATTATATTTTCAAATATTTTAAGATGGATGATATGAAAGGAATCTCCAACAATCATTGATGGTATGATTATTAAAAATGTAGGAAGAGATTTGTTTCTTAAATATCCATTATGTTTAAGTCAAAGAACAAAAAGACCAGATACCTTCAAATGATAGATATATAGTTTGTTCAACAAATAAATAAACAAATGTAGTTATATGTATTCTGATAAGTAAACAATTATTAAAAAGTGCACATGTAATCATCTAGAAGAGGGATGGGCAAACTTAAAAGTAGCATGATCGACTTTTATATTTATTATCTATCGGCAATCTATCTTTTTCGATAATAAAGGAATAAATAATATCTTATAAATTTTGTTTTTTAATTATTATTTATTATATAACTCCTCCCAGTCATTATAAAAATAATACGTTTTCTGTTTTTTAACAATCATATTTTATCTAAAATGAAGGCATTAAATTTTTTTTTAAATAAAATTTTGTATTATATAATTATCAAATTCATCTTCAAGCCAAAAATGTAGTATGTTTTAATGCAAATTTCTTAGTTGCTAAATTTTTTAGAATCATAGAAAAACAAAATACAGTAAAAATACATATAGATACTACATTGTATTGCCGCTCAAGCACTATCGTCTCGATCAACTAAGTTATAAAATTAAAAAAATAAATGTAAAAATAAAAAAATTCGGAATTCAGGCAACAGTAATCTGTCCACCTCTGACTAGATGATGCAGTAAGTAATAACCTTAGTTTGTTTCATCACTGACTATTTTAGAATTTCCCATTTCTTTTATTACCATTTGCATAGTGTCTTAGTGTACATTTAAATAAAATATATAAAAATGAATCTTTGTTTAAAGCACCCACTTACTCAAAATATCATACTAATTTAATGTATTTTATGCCTTGCTGACAAATATTTGGAAAATTCCAGCAAAATTTATAAATAAAGAACATTGTTTTTGTAATAAACTCTTAGCATTAGTAAGAATCTATTATAATATTTAAAATCTAGAATATCATCAAAGCTCTAAAATATATTATGGTTATATAACTTTTTATTGTTATTGTTAAATTCATTACCATTATAAATGATTATGAAAATAAATAAAATTTTATTTAATTAAAATATTGCTTGAGCATTTATTTTGATCTGGATTAGTAGATTAGAATTGTATTTAATTTTGATAGGAAGATGGATTATGGTAGATGAAATCTTTGTAAAAAATATTTTATATATTATAAAATAAGAATTTTCCTCTTATTTATTATTAGGATATAAATATAATTATTTTATCATATCAACTTTTATTAATGAAAAGTTATGATCTGTCAAAGAATGTGGGATGATATGATAGAGAAGACATATGTGATTTCCTTATTCTGGGTCCAAATTTATTCACATTGGCAATCAATGGATTTAAAATTTTTATTGTGTAAAAGAGAGGTAAAGGTTCTTTTTAAAACCTTCCATCTCAAGTTCAGATTTATATTATAATGTACTATTGATGTTAAGTAAAAGTAAGTTATTATTATTTCCCCCCCACAAGAAGTTAAAAAAACACATTGCTACATTTAATACAACCATATAATAATTTGTTTCTTATAGTTTAACTTATTTTGCAAAAAAGACGTGGATGCACTAAGGAATATCTTACAAACCATTTTGACTCTCCTTTTTCACTCTTTTCCTCAAGTATCATTAAATAAAATGTGGATGATCCAGCACTATATATATACACAATGTTTAAATACAATTATATTATCTATACTGAACATAATGTAATTAGTAGGATTCAAACTCAGATTTTCAAGCTCCCTACAACTATCCACTCCATCTTATACAATTAATACACATGATCACATACATATGAAAAAGGTAAATGATCTCCCATATAGATTTTATGCATCTTCCACATACATATATAATCAGTGCATCAGATTTTCAATGATATGGATGGCTAAAGAGTTGGAGGATGGAGAAGATTGAAGTCTGTCCATTAATGTTTGGAAGATTTGTACTCTTAATATAAACTGAGCAATGACTGCATCAACTGATAAGGGTTGGTTCAGCATGAAATATTTATATTGGAAATCATTTATCTTTTTCACACATATGTGATCATGTGTATTGCTTTTATAAGATGGAGTGGATATCTGTACGAAGCTTGCAAGTCTGAGTTCAAATACCTTCTAATTAAATATATAGATTTGAACTCAGTCTTTCAAGATCCCTACAGGTATGCACATATGAAAGAGATAAAACATCTCCAATACCCGTATTTCTTGCTGAACCAGCACTCATCGGTTGGTCCAGATCACCATCTCCCTAACATATATACAATCAGTACTCAGTTTATATTAAGATAGCAAATCTTCAAACTTGAATGGACAAGCTTCAATCTTCTCCACTCTCCAACTCTATTGCTATCCATATAATTGAAAATCGAATGATGGATCATTTAAAACCCCTGTTGATTCTAATATTATTGTCATACCCATGTTGACTTTAAGTCACTCTGACCTCTCACATATAGGACCTTAATATATCCATTTAAATACACAGAAGAGGGATGGGCAGAATACAGGCTGAATATATATTAAAAATAAGTTTGCATCAACAGAGCTTCAAGATTTTCAATGGTATGGATGGCTGAAGAGTTGAAGGGTGAAGAAGATTGAAGCTTATCCATTAAAGTTTGAAGATTTGCTATTTTAACATAAATGGAACATTGTTGGTATATATGTGTGGAAGATGATGATCTGGACCAACTGATGAGTATTGGTGCAGCATGAAATATGTATATTGGTGAGATTTATCGGTGCTGACTTATCTTTTTCACATGTATGTGGTTATGTATATTGGTTGTACAAGATAGAGTGCATAGCTTTAAGGAACTTAAAAGTTTGAGTTTAAGTCCTTTCTAATTATATTATGTTTAGTATAGACAATATACTTATATTTGAATATTATATATTGTGTGTGTGATAGAAAAATTACTGTTTACAATTTATTGCTATTATCAATTTATAAATTTTTTAAAAATAAAAATATTTAAAAAAATAAAAGACAAAAATTATGTTTTTTTTTTTTTACTATTAAAAGCCAATTTACTTGAGTTGATAAACAGCAATTACTATAATATAAATTATTCAAGTTAGAATTTTATTAAGTATGCCAAAATAAAGTTCCATCTTTTCAGTCAAAGCACAGCTAATCATCTATAAAATTTGGTATACTGGAGTTTAAAAAAAATAGAAAAAGAAATTAAAATCTTCAATACTGTTACATATTTTTATTCGGCCTTCCCCTAAAAAACTTTATAATAGATGTGCTGACATGATAAAAAGAAAGACATGTATTTTTTATGTTCATTTTCTTTTTGACATTATTTTAAAAGTTGAAATTTTTTGAAGATTTATTGGAAGTAAAGCAGCATAAAAAAGAAGAAGTAAAGATTAGATAGGGTTACAAGGATTTGACTTGTCTCAGAAAAAAACTGCTGTATTAATGTCAAACTGTCTAAACTTAAAATGATTTTCAAAAATTCTTATTTACATTAGAAATTTTAAATAATTATTTTTTGTATTATAATTTATAATATATACACAAACATATTGGGAATTTGCATTAATAAGTTCCTTTTGGCATTTACATTATTAAAAAAATTAGGAAGAATTTACAAACCAAATTAAAACAGGGCGATAATTCTTTTAAGGAAATCTTAGCTACAAATTGTATCCAAGTTTGTAAAATTTTATTTACATTATATTGCTTTGAAATATTTTGGCTGTTTGAATAGTTATCTTCAGACTTCTATAAGTATATTAAATATCTTTCAATAGAGATATACTTATAGAAGAAGACTGATGATAATCATTTAGTATAGGCCAAATAATTCCCACAATGAAACAATATACTACAAATATTTATTAATGTAATAATATTTACTAATGTTGATTAAATCCACTATGTTTAACCGCATTCACATATTCAATGTCTAGATTATGACTAAATCTAATATATTTGTTTAAATATTATACAAAAGTAACTTTTAAAAAATATTTATGAATTTTTTTTTAGAGAAATTTGATCTGTAATCATTTTAATAACCTTTGCACTATATATTGAGATATCAGAATAAATTACATTAATAGGATATTAAACAATGGTAACTTATCAGTGATAATGCTCAAACATCTTTTTTTTTTCAAGAAGCCTTATTATCTACTTACAGTACCCTGGTTTTAGATAGAATACTTAAGTTACCTAACTGATTTTATTGTCTCCCAACTTTGCAAGAATTATTAATGAAATTTGTTTCTCTAAACGTCTCTAGTTTTAAATGAATTCACAATCAGTGCTATATTATGTAATGAGTGTAAATTTTAATTGCTTTAATTTAATCCTATTTACATTTATTTTTAAATCATTATTGAAGTCAATTTTGGAATAATTTTTTAAATTTAATTGCAGTTATGTTTATTTCTAATTTGATAATATATATATACATATTGTAACCTTCCCTTCCGATTCTTCCAACACACCACTTTACCTTACCCTACCTTCTTTATTGTACCACTACTATACTAGCTCAATAATAAACCATCAAGTAATACAACAATAAAGTATAAGACTCTTTTTGGGGCTTGAAACTTGCTAAATATTAAAACATAAGATAGACTTGAGGGACATATATAAAATACACTGCACAATGGCAATGCTATTGTGACAATTCTGCTACTATCTTATTCTATTTATTAGGAAAACTCCCACAACAAGCAATTACTAACATAATATTTCATTTAAGTAATGAAATAACTATTCTTCTACAATTTAAGAATCCTAAAAATAAAAACATTAACTAAATTACGTTAACTTAAAATAATTGGTGAGTAATCTATTCTAAATATAATATAACCATTAGATTGATAATTAAATAATTGAATCACAAGAGAGATTTTACTGGGATTCAATCATTTAATAAAAACATACTTACTATTACAAACCTTGATTAACCTTCTATTGGAAACTTAATCTAACTATAATAATAAGACATGAAAATTAACACTCATTATCTACTCATTACCTTACCTTAAATAATTTACTATATTTTCCCCAAGAATTCTTCTCATATTTATATTAACAACAATTATTCTAAGATACTTATTTTCTTATAATCAAAGCTTCATCACACCATTATTATCTACCAAGTCTAATTCAGTGAAATACATCTCCTATTTAGTTAGCATTCATCCACTGTAATTAACTCCTTCAGAATTACAAACCTTAAAATATATTTGGTTCATAACTTGTACTCTGAAATTATATAATACTTTTAAATTATAATATAACCATTTTGTAATAGTTAATAGTATTTTTCATATGACTCTTCAAAATTCTTTTGCATCTAATAAAAATATGAAGTACCATAAACTTTCTTTAGTATAGTTATAATTTAAAGCAATTTATAGTTAATGTATTAATTATAAACTCTTAAGCATAGCTTCTCAAATGAGGCATGTAATCATAATTTGATATGTATAATTTTCCTTGTGATGGAAATGACTCTCAGACTCAATAAAATTCCTATGATAAAGTTTAAATCAAAATATTTATTTATTTACAACACTAAGAGTAAGTAACAAACAATTATATACCCAAAGTTAAATACTTCATTAACAAAAAAAAAAAAAAAAGCATGAAAACTGTTTATACATTGATAATAAATTATTTACATTCTTTACAAATAAATTCCGTGATTATTATATACAAGTAACCCTTCCTTTAGTTTGTCTTTTAGTTCTTTTGAAATTATAAATTTATTATTTTATTATGTATGCTTTCTTTCTAAACTGATATATTTGCATCATTCCATGAGTTATCTGGAATCTTCACAATTATTTTCCGTATTATCTGACATTTTGTAACTCCAATATATTGCTCATTTTGTAATAGCTAAATTATATTTTATATTTAAAATTTGGTTTAAAATATTACACTTCCATCTTATTAACAAAGTTATTACTGATGTGGTAAATATATAAATAAAATATAATATTTATGATGTATTTAAAATGAATAATAAAGTTAGGATTATTTTTTTTATAGAATGTAATCCATTTATGCATTCATTCTTTCTCTTACTCGTGTTTTCTGTTAATCTTAGATCACAGTTATTCTTATTCATATGATAATTTATTCAAGTTTTATACAACTATATAGAACATATGTTCTGTACATGGTTTTACTATCTACAGGTTGATCTGTCCAGACTTAGGAAAAAAAACCTATAGAATCCTTTAATATATTGAATCTATTTTCGATGCATACTATATTATTATTTACGATGAAACTTTATAATGATGAGCAACTGATTTTATTAAATACTATCCTAATAAAAAGGATGGAGGTTTCTTTTAAATATAAGGTGTCATATTTTGACAGGCAGTCATTTTCTTAATGATTCTTTCCCCATTTCACCCTGGTTTCTTATATAGTATCTTCATTTCTTTTTAGGAAACCCTACCATCTCTTTCCAATAAATATATGGGCATCATACAGTTTACTCCACTTAACTATTCCTGTTCTTCAGAATATTTTGTTCTATTCTGAACTTTTAATTTATCTTCCTCGATTGGGTATTTGGTATCTATTACTCTTCTAATTCTAGACTAACATGGCAAAACTCTCTCCATACAGTAGTGCCACCCTGTGCCAATCAGAGTAATCAATGGATGCCAGAAGGCTTGTGCTTAGTTTGAGATTGTGATGATGTGATGTCTAGACTAACATCTTAATATAATCTTCCCCCTGCAATAATTTTCTATCCATATCTATGATCATGTTAAACAACAATCTATATCCATATCTATGATCATGTTAAACAACAATCTATTTCAATTATTATTATCAATAATTTTTTTTTCTTTATAAGAAATGAGATCATGATATCATTCTTTCTTACTTTCATGAATACATTATAATTTGTCATTTCCCCCCAGATAATCCTATTAAACTTAATTTCTTAAAGTATATACTGGTCAAAATATACAGTTAACATTATGTTTGCTACATGCACACTTTCACATTATGATTCATGATTACTCTCTTCCTATATTTAAGCATACCTTTAACATTATATACCAAATTGCAAACATAAATTCTTTAAATTGTCACTACAACAAATATTTTGCATTTATATTTTATTTTAAACATGACAAATGTTAGGGATAAATTTAAAATGATTTTTTAAAAACCCATTTCCAGTTTCTATTTTAATATTACAGTGTTTACCCCATAAATATTTACCATTCTTCATGCGTTTGTGTTCCTCCTCTCTTCGTATTGCTAAAAGACATGTATAGTTAAACAAAACATCAAACAACAAGCACAAATGATAGAACAAAATTTTAAATTGGGTGCATCCTTCCAAACTAGTTTTAAAATTGCATTGCATATAATCTTTATCTTCAAAATTCACTATGAAAAGTTTGATAAATATTCTAAATAAATCTCCACTTTATTCTCCCACATTACACAAACTTTTAAACATGTTCAAATAAGTCATCGATAAATTTACTTTCTTATTTCTCTCCTTTTCTGTTATTTATTAGTCTTGTAAAAAAATTTAAACACATATTGGATAAATTCATTTAATTTTCTAGTTTGTAGTACCTTATCTTTGTGACTATCATCTACCCTTCAAAAGTTGCACAGACATTTTTTTTTTTCCATTTTAATATTCAGTTCTTAAAAGGCTATCATAAAAGTTCATTTTATCTTTAAAGATAAGAAACTTTAATTTAAGTTTTATTTATCTTTTTTTAAATTAAGTATTGGATAAATATTTTCTTCAAATTTTGCAAATTCTTACTTATGTATCACTGTTTGATTCACATGAAGATTAGCTTTTCTTGCATTCATCATTCACTACTGATTAACTATTTTTAACATTCTATAAAATATTTGGTTGTTTTCTATTCTCTCGTGTCAGCCATTTGATGGCATTGATGCTAATCAAAAATACATACATATTACAATTCCGGGCCGGGCCTGTGATTCTATCTATATAAATATCGGCTTTTTTAGTTTTATAATAGAAAATTAGAGGAACTAATAGTAAATAATATTACTATTTAAAAAATAAAAATTTAGAAATTCATATTAAATTTAAAAATGTTACCTGAATAATTTTTTTTTGATATTGACAGTAATTAATCAGAAAATGGGTTTTATTTTCTTTGTGTGTATATATATAAAGTTACGGTCTTTTTTTATTAGAAAGTAATACGCAATTCTAAATTATTCAATTTACCCACAACATTTAAAAATTCACACTAAATTTTCAAATGATACCCAACTAATTTGGTTTTTTTTTTTTGGACAGTAATTAATCAGAAAGTGGGTTTTTTTTGTTAGTGTGTATATATAAAAAGGACCGTCATTGAAATAAGCAATTGAAAAATGATACCTGACTAAATTGTTTTTTTTTTTTGACAGTAATGAATCAGAAAGTGAGTTCTTTTTGTTAGTGTGTATATATAAAAAGGTACCGTTATTTAAATATTAAATTTAAAAATGATACCTGACTATTTTGCGTTTTTTTGGACAGTAATTAATCAGAAAGTGTGTTCTTTTTGTTATAGTGTATACATAAAAAGTACCATAATTCAAATCTACATTTAAAAATCAAATCCAACTAATTTGCTTTTTTTTTTTTTGGACAGTAATTAATCAAAAACTGGGTTGTTTTTGTTAATGGGTGTACCTATAAAAACTAATCTTGTAAAAATAATACCTGACTAATTTTTTTTTGGATAGTAATTAATAATCAGACACTGGGTTGTTTTTCTTTGTTCGTATATATCAAAAGTAACTTGTCATGGACGAATTCTTGCAAAAATGTTACTTTTCATGTGATGGTCAAAATACTGCTCTGCCTCACCCTTAAAAGCAATTTTTGAGGGTTACCCATTCATAATGGAATCTTTATGACATTGTTAATAAAGTTACAACATAACAGCAGGTTAGAGCACTTGAAAAAAAAAACCTTTGTAATAAAATTTTAAATAATTACAATAGGCTAAAATCCACACCGTCTCATATGGAAGTATAGAGAAAATAGACATTCTAGCATTATGATAAAGTTAATAACACAACCAACTATGGCAGCCAATAAGGCATTTGTCTGTGCTTTTAGCATAGAAAAAAATCCAGACCGGCTAGCTGGCAGAGACTCTTTCTGTGTTTTATCATAGAAAGAAGCCTCTTAGATTGGATGTAGGCCACTGAAACAGTATATTTCTAGGAATTGTCCTAGAAATAGCACCATCATGCGGCTGACATGAGAGAATAGAAAACAACCAAATATTTCTATCAGCTTTAAAATTTTATTTCTAGGAATTTTTAATCTGTTTTTCACATTTAATCTATGATTAATAACACTTAACTTAGCATAGACAAATGAATGTTTTCTTAAGTGACTATTTTTGTTTCTCTCTGAAGCAATGCAGTTGTGTTTCCTTTCTCATGGCTATCCTAGACAAAATTTAAATAATAATTTTGATTTTTCAAACACTTTTGGGGTATTATCTTGGCTAGAAGTAGACATTCAGAATTGGTAACCAGGTCATAATGAAGAACAATTTATTCACTCCGTAATATTAATAATTACTTTAAAAAAATATTTTATATCTTTAGATAGCTTTGTGAATACGATTTTTTTTCTGCTTAAGACTTTAAATATTTTTAAGTTTTATAATTGTTTTTTTTTTTATAGAGAAAACAAAAATCAAGACTGTTATTTACTTTATCAGTCTTCTTGAATCTCTCCCCAATCGTCTGCTGTTTTTTTCTTAAAAACCCTGGCATAAATTGACATCAGAAAACTGCTTGCTTAATTTTCATTGGACAACCACCCAAATCAATTTGTACAATTTTTAACTGAAAAATTTTCTGTTTCTATAAATAATTGAAATCAACAAATATTTTATAATAATATTTAGACTATTTCATGCAAGCTGTCATATGTATCCTACATATTTATAAAAAAATATTTTGGGGATAACTTTGATGCAGGAACAAATGAAATAGAAGTCTGTGGTGCTTTTCTCCAAAAGCAAATAAAATGGCTGAGATTGTCTAAATAAACTTGTAAAGGATAAATTTAATAAGGCATCAGTAATAGGATTCTAGAACAGTTAATTGGTGGTTTTACTCTTTCGACTACTTTCTATAATCTTTTAATTTTCTAGTATCTGACTGTGAACAAGAACTTCTTTTGTTTGCTTGTATAAAATTTCTGGACTGATTTTTTTTTCTTTTTGGAATGAAAATTACAAAATTTAAAAAATATTTGTATATATATGAGAATATATACGCTATAAAATATGCATAACAGACCTACAGTTTCTGAAAAAATTGACAAAATTAGTGAAATATTATTTAATAATAAAATGAAATCATTAATTGGGGATAGACAATTATTTCTGTTTAGAGTTTTAGATTAGTCACAATAATCTAGTGATAGTCAATTAAAATGTTAAAATTGTTTTTCATTACTACTGAACTCTGTATGAAGATTAAGAATGAAATATATATTTTCATTAATGGCAGTATGGATGGCTTTGTGATAGCATTGCAGTTGTGATACTTGAGGTAATATTCTGGATAAGTATTTTTTTTTTAACTTCACTTATTTCTTTATTTTTTTTCTTCAAAACTTTCAAAAGCCACATGTTCTACACAACTTTCTCTTAGCTTTTAAGTTCAGCTAAAGAGTTGAGAATCATTATAAAAAATGCTGAACTAAAGCCCAGAGACCATCTTGTAAGTATAAAAATTCATTATTATTATGCTAAATATTAAAAAAAATTATTACATCAAATAGTATTACTGCATCATAAATTTTAATAAGTGTATCAGTACAAACTATTACTTGTATTTCTAGCTTATTTCGAATACACAGTATTACCAGTGTGGACATTATTTTCTGCATCATCACCACAACTATTAAAATTTTGGTTTACAACAAGTTGAAACAGTATTAGGTTTTCCAAAATAAAGATTACTCTATGTGTGCTGTTATACGTGTTTTTATTTTATATTACATAGAGTTTTAATGGCTGATCTTTAATCTGTTATTTCATATTTATTTTACAAAGCATCCGTGACTTAAACGTGTCACACCCTCCAACTTTAATAAATTCATTATCAGCAATACTGACCTCCCAATGCAACTCTATTATTATTATTATTCTCAAATAAATGCTTTGATCACATTCCCACTTTGTTGCTTAGTAAGCTTTTGTCCGTGCTATTCTCGAAATCAATAAATATTTTATAACACTTAATTTCAAATATTTTTTTAAACTTGTATAATTGCTCAAAGCATCTCGCACATGTTCCTATCTCGTCAAGCACATTATCATAATGCTATTAGCCCGAGGAATAGAATATATCACTTTGTTTTAAAACCTTTTTGTCATTTATTGAAATATAATGCCCACAATTATTTAATACGCGTCCCTGTCTCATATAAGCAGACAGTGGCGTTATATATATATATTTTATGAATAAATTTTGTGAAATTATTTAAAACTAAATTTGATCTCTTATTTTATTTGATTCCTATCACTGTCTCGGTCTATATATATATATTTTCTGCATTTCTTTTGTAAATCCATAGACGTTAATTAGCCACCCAAACTTCTTTTAGTATAGAGTCTTTTGTTTCTCCCTGACCACCAGGCACCGGTCAAAGGTCATACTAGTAGTGGCATCAGATGCATTGTCACGTAGATGGCGCTGTGAAATTTGGGCTTTAGATTCGAACTTAGTATATCTAGAAGGCAACCCCTCCTAGAATGTTCAGTTTCGTGTCTGGGGTTTGAATTCTGCAGTGTGTTAGCGAGATAGACGATTCTGACTTACAATATATATTGTTTTATGCAAAAATATATTAAAAATTCAAACATGTTTATAATTAAAAAATAAAACCTACAAAGGATTTTTTCAAGTTTTATTTTAAAAACAATCTTTAAAAGGAAATATTTATTTCATAAATTAAGATAAAACAAAATATAATAATTTTAAATTTTAATGTGAAATCCGGCAGTGAATTCTTTGAAAGACACGAGTTTTTATTACATTTTGCAATGATTTGTGAATGAAAGTCAACAGAAGTCACGTTTTTAAAGAGATAATTTAAGTTCCTTTTCACCAAAGCTTTTTTTTTTTGGCCAATAGTGAAAAGCTCTACTACAAAGAAGTTTATCAAAAATATTAATGGAGATTAAATCTTCTTTGTTTTTAAAACGTTTTTCACGTAGTTTATAGTTTTGTTTTTCGCACCATAACTAAAAAATATTTCCAGATCATACGGACAGAAGTGTTCTCAGGAGGTCCAATTGAATTTAAAGCTTTCATTAACCTGTATAAACAAATATATTACACATATTAACAAAAAATATGTATAAGCTAAATATTTTAATTTCTATATTTTAAAAATTATTTAAAAAAACTCTTATTATCTATCGATAGCAAATGATAATTACATTTTAAATTTTTTTCAAAAGTATATTTATATATGTCGCTCAAATTCCCCTTATAACTATATGAAAAACTAAGTGATACTTGGCTTATTTGAAATCAAAATACATCTGACATCTTAGGAGATAGTAACATGTTTATATTCTAATGTGGTTTGTAAATGTACGTTTGAAATGCAAGAGTCAGCAGTTATATATATATATAATAAAAATAAATATACACAGAGGCAAAACTCTCCATACAGTCGTGCCACTCAGTGCAAGCCATATACTGGATAAGTAGGCACTAGATAGGGATTTTATACACAAACGCTGTATCCATTGATTACTCTGGCTTGCACTGAGTGGTGTTACTGTATTGAGAGTTTACCTCTGCTAAACAGCTTGTGAAAGCATAAAGAATGGTGATCATGTGATGTTTAGCATTTTAATAAAAATAAATATATTTATAGCAAAAGAATGCAGTCAATCACATAGTGAGAAATATTTAAAGCAAGTGCTGACAGCCAATTTATAAGAAAATCAGACTTAAAAATAATATAAAGCTTATGGTATCTAATTTTGGTAAAAAAAAATCATCTTCATCAGTTTTACACATTATGAACTCCATCATCTTCAATCTTGATTCCATATAATCCTTAAAATTAGGTAAAGTTTTAGTTATCTGTTATGCTGCCTAAAGATATTTAGAAATGTAGTAACTTTACAGCATACTACATAAATGTCAAATACCTCTGCTAATTATGTTGAATGACAGTGTTAATATTTATATTAATTTAAAGACTTTCATGAACTTTTAGATGCAGTCATTAAAATGTAATGAGAATTTTCTATAAATAATCTATCATTTCACCTATGAAAACAACCAATGAATTACAAGTCGAAATTAAATGATTTAGTAATCACAATAGTAATTATTTAATCCACGTTAAATCAAAAGTATGACATGACTCCCACATACACATTATTTCCGCAGTGTACTTCTTTTCTTTTACCATGGTTAAAATTTAGGCTGATAGCATGATAGTTAAGCAGCTAAATAATAGGTGCATTAGATTTTAAAGGTCCCAAGATCCAAAGCAACTCTCTGATGAAAACTACAAGCTAAAAGCCAGTCTGGGAATATTGAATAGGACAGTAATGGATAGGGATTTATTAAACACTGTTATCTGGCATCTATTAGTTACTAGAGTTTACATTGGATGGCTTAGCTATGGTGAAAGAAAAAAGATTTAAGGCAAAAATAAAAACATTTTTAGCTAAAATTCTTTAGTTGATAAAAAAAGGAGTGAATCATATACTGAACTATATTGACTTCAACAAAGAGTAAAAACTTCTAAAACCACCAATTTGGAGAAGCTATGACTGTCTAGTAGATTGAATATATTCATTTTTGTAAGTTACATATATAAATTTAAGTAGAAATTAGTTATCACATCAGCCATAAATATAAGTGCATGTGTCTGGTTTACATAAAATAAAAACATTTTCTTCTAAATCATTTTTAAAGATATGTTTTTCCTAAAACATTATTTAAACATTCTGTAAACAATTACCTAAAACATTTACAATTAAAACATTTTCTTCATTATTTTATTATCTAACTGATAAGCATTAAAAATGACCAGGTAAGAGATTTGCTTGTATTTCATTATTTAATTGATTAGAATTCAGGTTAATTTCATTTAAGTAGTGGGGTTTTCATTTGTTTTGATAATATTAATAAGTATTTACTTAAACCTTAGTTTTAAGTAAAAAAAAATTCTTTTTGGCCTTTAGACTCCATCAAAGGTAGATTAAAATCAAAAATGGGGAAAAGAAAATTACTATAAAATAATTAAGGGTAAATTAAGAGATTTTCAAAAGCATATTGTAACAGTAGCTGGGTTCGAATACAGATGCTAACATAAGTAAAGTGTAATAATAATTACACAGAGTGTTAATTGCGATTGTTATTGCACATTAAATGCATAGATGCGAGAAAATTTATAGTCATTCGAACCCTGTTACAAAAGAGTATGAATGGAATACGCTAATCAGTTAATGGCATGAATATATACGTATATACATATTTGTTGTATGTGTTATTGTAATGCATGTGTTGAATTACTAACAGATTTGTATGTAAAGATAAAGAGAAGCAATTATATGCGGAGTTGTATTTTTTTATTTATTTATTTGTGTTTTACATATATATTTTGTTTATTAATGTCGTAAGTTATAGATTTAAATAATATCAGTAGTGGCACATGTTTCTTAATGAGAACCCATTAAGCATATAAGGATGGAGAGTAATAAAAAGAATTGAAAGTTGCACGAGGGCAGTTTCAGTTAATGACTCTGTCCACTGGAATTCTTAGAACTGGTCAAATTAGTATTTTTAGAACAATGGAAGCTAAAAGCATTCTTGAGATTTGGTCATCGGCATACGAATAGATAAAAGAAAAGTAAGGTTAAAGAGCGTTAAAGAAAAGAACTATATTTGTTTTCTCAGAGATTTAATCGGTGATTAAAATTAAAAAGAAAAAATAGATACATGTGATAAAAAGCAGTGGGAAAATAAGACAGAAAAAACATATTATTAATTAATAAAATTTCGTTGTAGTGTTCTCCACCGAAAATGCAGGGGTAATTATAATCGTGTGAGTTTCGTTAGGCCGGCTCGGTAGACAGCTATGGTAGGACTCACCTGAACCTTATTTACGGAGATTTGCTGTTTATTTAATCAAGTGAAATGGCCATGAAATCCAAACAGCTAGAGCCTCTCTCAAGCAAGTTAAATCATCTACTTAACCTCTAAGATGGATTATTTTGTGCAGAATATTTTGGAGCCCGTCATCATCGTTCAGATCAACGAATCTCGCTAAAACCAGCATTTCCTTTAAGACAGTAAGCTTACAGATGGTTAGTCTTGATCATGTGAACATTCACCCTTAACGGAGGTAATCTTGACCTTTTTCTCAATATATATTCAATGAACAGTTAATAGTAGACTAAGAAACATGTGTTATACCAACTTGAAGAAAGTAATAAATAATTTTTTTAAAAAATCATTTAATAAACAACTCTGATGTGTAATTGCACTCTTTCGTTAATATGTATATGAATCATATATATGTGTATCGGAATAAATGAGTTGTGTGCTTAAAATATTGAGATATGTATACGTCTGTTAATAAGTTAGAATTTGATTATAACTTGTGTATTATTTACATTCTGGGATTCTGATAACTTCTGGGCTATTGTAATAGGATTTGTAGGCAGATAGAATTTATAATGAGATATATATATATATGTGACGTCTCTTCATAAAATCACCTTAGCTTTGTTCTCTCGTTAGACATTGTTCCCCAGACCTTGAGATTGAGCTAGTCTGGATAAGATACCCAAACAATGTCCACTGAACCCTTGTTTATGTTTTTGGGAGGTATAATTCTTATTAATGGATAAGACTGGCGCTTGAGATGGGATTTAGCCCATGTTCATAAATATACCTACTTGGAGCTTAGGGAAATAACTTGTACACGCACAAATCTTAGAATAAGATTATGGGTAGACTGTTAAAATGGCGTACCAACAAACAGGGCTGTGAATAGTGGAGAATGGGCATTAAAAGAGTGTCCTAACGTAACTTAAAAAAAGCTTTCCAAACGAAAGTTGGAGAATTATTTTTTTTTTAAAAAAAAAAGCGATAGAGAAAACAGAAAGAGTTTAAACATATATTTAAAAATATAGTTAAATATTGACATATTTTGCGATGTGTGGATATACGTGTAGAAAAGTTCTCAAGTAGTTAGAAGGGAAAATAGCGTTGATCTGTTCTGTGATATATATATAAAGTCACATAGTTCATAAAATGGGGCTTAAGAATTTTACCAATATTTGGGGATATTACAAAACAATATCTTTCCACAATAGTAGAAATAAAAGAGGAAGGTCTATCAGGTGGGTCATGCAGTATACTACTGAGAGCCGGGGTGACAACACGTAATTGGAATAGTATTATATATACACGAACAGAATAAATAGGTAGGTATAGGTACAGAGAAAATGAAGCCAAAAAATAAGCAGAAAGTGTAACAGCAGAAGGCGATGGAGGGGAAAGAAGTAAAATGTAATGGAGAGGATTTTAGAAAAATTAGAAAGTCTAGAACTCCGAATTCAGGAAATGGACGAGAGGTTCGAACTGAGATTTCAGGATATAGAACCGAGACTGGGGATAGAAAGCGAAAGTAGTCAAGGAAGAAGGGGATATGAGGGAAGTGAAGGAGAAAGTAAGGAAAAGGTTGAGAAGTCGAACAATAAAGAAGTAGAAGGGAGTTTAGATGAATGAGAGAGGAAAATAAAACAGAAGCCAAAGGCTTGCAAGGCAGAAAGACCGGAGAACATGGCTAAATGCATGGGTATAGCGATACACACCCATGTGAAACACTTCTTAAAGACACGGCTGTTTGCAGGCCAAATGGGGGGAGCTCCCGTGGAACATCTGCAAAGCCTACAAAGATACTTTGGTATGAATCCCATGCCAGAGGAAAGTAAATTAGTGGTAGCGTATAGTCATCTAAGCGGGAACACCCAAGCGTGGTGGAACTCGTCCCAACAACCCACAACCTTCGAGGAGTATCAGAAGAAGATACGAGAGACTTTCTGTTCGGAAGACAGCCAGGAACTCGTACAGCACCAAGTGATGCAAGAGAAATATGAGGAAGGGAAGTAAGAAAATTTCTTTCAATTCTTTCAGCGCCAAGTGGCGAGACTGAGGACACTGGATGCGTGTAATTTGTCAGAAGGTCACATTATTCGAATTGTAAGGCACAATATGCCTATGAATGTAGAAAATGATATTGGGGGTGAGAAAGGCATCTATCAGAGAAGTGGCAGAACTACTTAATGCGCTGGACATGAGCGCATATGACCATAGCGTGCTGTTGGAACGAGGATCGGAAGTCCAAAATCAGTACTAAGCTGGGGATGGAAGAAGGACATTCTGATGGGGAGGCAACGTATAGAAAAAGAGGTGACAATAGTCACAAACCGAGATGGCAGTACAAGCCAGAAGCTCAACATCCACCAGACAAGCCAAATTATGATCAAGGAAAGAGGCAGTGGCCACCGAAGCAGAAGAGTGGTACAGATAAAGGGTAGAAAAGAGGCGTTTAAGAAGCCATTCAAATACACAGAGGGTATTTGAAGGCTATTGCACCAGGGGGCTATGTAATAGTAGCTGGGTTCGAATACGGATGCTAACATAAGTAAAGTGTAATAATAATTACATAGAGTGTTAATTGCGATTGTTGTTTGCATGTTAAATGTATAGATGTGAGAAAATTTATATAAACCCTGTTACAAAAGAGTATGAATGGAATACGCTAATCAGTTAATGGCATGAATGTATACGTATATATATATTTGTTGTATGTGTTATTGTAATGCGTGTGTTGAATTACTAACAGATTTGTATGTGAAGATAAAGAGAAGCAATTATATGCGGAGTTGTGTTATTTATTTATTTGTGTTTTACATATATATTTTGTTTATTAATGTTGTAAGTTATAGATTTAAATAATGTCAGTAGTGGCACATGCTTCTTAATAAAAACCCATTAAGCATATAAGGGTGGAGAGTAATAAAAAGAATTGAAAGTTGCGTGAGGGTGGTTTCAGTTAATGACTCTGTCCACTGGAATTCTTAGAACTGGTCAAATTAGTATTTTTAGAACAATGGAAGCTAAAAGCATTCTTGAGATCTGGTCATTGGTGTATGAATAAATAAAAGAAAAGTAAGGTTAAAGAGCATTAAAGAAAAGAACAATTGTTTTCTCAGTGATTTAATCGGTGATTAAAATTAAAAAGAAAAAATAGATGCAGCAGGAAAATAAGACAGAAAAAACGTATTAACGTATTATTAATTAATGAAATTTCATCGTAGTGTTCTCCATCAAAAATGCAGGGGTAATTATAATCATGTGTTTCGTTAGGCCGGCTCGGTGGACAGCTATGGTAGGACTCACCTGAACTTTATTTACAGAGATTTGCTGTTTATTTAATCAAGTGGAATAAGAATGGCCACGAAATCCAAACAGCTAGAACCTCTCTCAAGCAAGTTAAATCATCTACTTAACCTCTAAGATGGATTATTTTGTGCAGAATATTTCGAAGCCCATCATCATCATTCAGATCAACGAATATTGCTAAAACCAGCATTTCCTTTAAGACTGTAAGCTTACAGATGGTTAGTCTTGACCAAGTGAACATTCGCCCTTAATGGAGGTAATCTTGACCTTTTTCTCAATATATATTCAATGAACATTTAATAGTAGATTAAGAAACATTGAAGAAAGTAATAAATAATTTTTTTAAAAATCATTTAATAAACAACTCTGATGTGTAATTGCACTCTTTCATTAATATGTATATGAATCTTATATATATGTGTATCGGAATAAATGAGTTGTGTGCTTAAAATATTGAGATATGTATACGTGTGTTAATAAATCTTAAAATTTGATTATAACTTATGTATTATTTACATTCTGGGATTCTGATAACTTCTGGGCTATTGTAATAGGATTTGTAGGCAAATAGAGTTTATAACGAGATATATATATATAATATATGTGACGTCTCTTCATAAAATCACCTTAGCTTTGTTCTCTCGTTAGACATTGTTCCCCAGACCTTGAGATTGAGCTAGTCTGGATAAGATACCCAAACAGTGTCCACTGAATCCTAGTTTATGTTTTCGGGAGGTATAATTCTTATTAATGGATAAGACTGGCGCTTGAGATGGGATTTAGCCCATGCTCATAAATATACCTACTCGGAGCTTAGGGAAATAACTTGTACATGCACAAATCTTAGAATAAGATTATGGGTAGACTGTTAAAATATATTCTTTTATAGAATGCTATCATAAACTTAATTAAAAGAAAATCTGAAACATTTCCTTATATAGAAAAGCTAAAGTCAAATTTGAAAATTCTTAGGAACATCTTTTGTAATACTTGATAAGATGTGGTAAAAATTTCAGATAAATACTCAAAATCCATTATTAAGGAGTCAAGCTTTGTCAAGGAAAGCTAACAACATGGCATCAAAAGAACCTTCGGCTAGACATAGTGTATACTTTTTCAATCAACTGATCCTCTGATGATGGTGTTCAGGATCCTGGAAAGAGAAATCATCCACATATGCTTTACCAACAAAAGTCTGTTTACTGAATTCATAAATTACCATGTATTGAAAGTAAATTTATATACCTAGGTATAAACAGAACTGCAATAATTTAATCTTCCAAATGTCTCAAATCCTTGACGTGTGCCATGCCTAAGGGAAAGATTGTTAAGAAAAAAAGGTAAGCAATGATTAAATCTGAAAGTGCTACTCCTATGAAATGGTCTTTGTAAAGAAAGAAATGAAGTTACATAAGTCAAATGAATAAATATGAAGCTCTGCTCCTTTCCCAAATATGTTTCTGTTTTTTTTTTATTAAATTTTGGATCCTATGTGAATATGTAAATGATTAAATTATTTGAACTTTGGAAACATAAGCTTTCTGTGAAATAAATATTTCAATTGAATTTTAAATGCATATTTCCTCTGTTTATTACTATTATGCTTTACTTTAACAAAGACTTTTTTAATTTTATTTCTGTGAATGTACACATTCTCCCCCCCCCCTTTCCTTCCATTTATTTGTTCTTGTTATGTCTATTATAATAATTGATATTATATAGGTATTTTAGTTTTAAATTTTTGCTTAAAGAAATGGCAAAAGGTCGTAAGTTGAATCTTGATTACTCTAATTTTAAAATTAATTATCATATTATTGTGTCATGCTAGATTTTAAAGTATAAAAGCAAAAAAAAAGCTTTTTTTTGTTTTTGTTTTGGGAACATCTCATATTTATTTTCTGTTATATTTGATTTCTTTAGTTAGGATAAAAGATGATTAGTAGCTTGTTTCTGGAAAAACATTCAAAAAGCATTTGCTTGAAAAGTAGATTAGTTACTTGAGATCACAAGGAAATTAAATAATCACACAGTCTGGGAAATTATTATAAATGTCATTATTAGAATAATCTTAAAAGTTACTTAAATTTCTAAATAGGTAATCTCATTGCATAGTGACCATTTCATTTAAGTTTCCCATGAAAGAGTGGATGATTTTATGTATAACAGGTTGCTGGATGTATAGTTTTTTTTTAGATTAATCATTTCTTAAGATTTTGATCATGGTTCTCTTAAAGATTTTGATACTGTTTAATTGATTTATGCTTCTATATGTACAACTGTTGATTGGTCAGGTGATGTGAGATATTTTCATGTCAAGGGGTTATTTGAAGTATTCATTAACCAGGCACAATTAAAACTATATACAAGATTTTAGCAATGTTATATTTAGGCTGTCATTTTTAATATATACATAATTGTAGTTAAAGCAGACAACATTTTATGCCATATATACTTGGTGCTATCACTCTAATGTATGTCTGTTTGCTACTGAAATACAATTATTACTTTATTATATCATCATCATAATCAACTTTTGTGATATTCATAATTGAGCATTGCCTTCTTTTTCCTTTTATAGCCCCAACAGTATCTTAGTATATGAAATATTCTCTATCTTTTAACATATTGATGTCCAGCCAATTTGCTGGTGAAAAGCTATCCTATGAATATTGAAATAACCAGTGCTATAAGATATTTCAAATCCAATGATGGCCAGAGATTTATGTTAATTTTGAAAGTTGAGTCAATCAGATTTTTTAAAATAATTTACAACTGGTTAAGGTTAATATCTAAAAGTTATTTTATGATATCATACCAATATAATGATCAGACTATCCAAGTAGAAATAATTCTATCACAGGAAAGTAATATACTATATGTTTGTTTATCTCACATGCATGCATATGTTGCTTACCAAATGTAATATTCCTGCCAAATTTCAACATGATGTGGGACCAGCGGCAATGATTATTAACCTAAGGTCATACATTAGTATAATGTCATAACTTAATAAAACAAAGATTAAATTGAGATATTCAGCAATTATTCAAGAGCTGAAAAAACCAATGGGAATGGATAATTAACTAATCTATTGTTTCAAATAGTTCAATCAGTTACTATTAATAATAAATTAACCCAGATTGTATCCAAATCTCTTAATCAATTGTCAATCTGAGAGTTTAAAAAGATAACAAATCAATACTTAATATCCAACGTTATATATATATTATTAATATTATTTAAAATATTATTATTATTATTATTATTATTATTATTATTATTATTATTATTATTATTATTATTATTATTATTATTTAAAATAGATTTGGTAAAATTTTCACATGATGTTATATTTATATAGTAACCAATAAAATATGAAAAAAATAAGAGATACTATACTATCTACAAACTTGGGGAAAATGAGAGAAATAACAAAGTAGTAGTATGCTTTAAGCAGTTTTATATTTATTTGGTTTTTACTTATGTGTATGTGTTTTACCTGGGTGCTACTAGTCTGTCTAAACCTAGATAAAGTTATATCATATACTTATTTATACATGTACTTGGTTCAAACCAATTGGTACAATATTTATAACACTTGCACTTGTATGAAGGGAAAAACCCCGACATCTTCATACTTTAGTTGTGCAAGTAAAATTATAAGATTTTAATATCATAAATGCACACTTAATATTCTCACAAGTCTGACTAGCTCATATTAAACACTATATGTTTATCGGTGGCAATTCACTAAACCTTGAGTGACATTTGATGATCTTTGATGGTAGTCATTATCTCTAATGATGGCTCACAAATAATAAATACAGTGAAAACCATTATTCATATGGCCTTTAAACACTATTTAGACTATTTATTAATAAGATGATGATGATAATGATACTTCCAGTCACAGCTTTGGAACTAACTTACAACATAAATTTCATCTTTTATAAACCTATAATTATTTACCTAAAATATTATCATATTTAAATTATAACTTAACGATTAATATTCATCAGTGATGATGATGGTCATAAATAATCTCACCAGACAATGAATAACTCTTAAGAAAAATATATCCTCTTTTAATAAAAACAAATTTACATTTATTACCAATTAATCATTAACAATACAGATACAAAATTGACATAATTAACAATTATAGATTGTTTACATTTAAATATTAATAATACCAAAGATCTTCCCCCTTTCCTTTAATGACAAGTAAATTCAATGTTCATATTATATAGAGTGATGTGTGTGCATTTATTTCTATAGTGGATAACTAAAATTCTTTTATCCTAAAAGAAAACATTTTATTTAAAAAAAACACTATGCACACACATACTCACCTATTTTGTATAACATATTTTTACCTTTATCAATTTAAACATAATATTAAAAAGAGAAATGATTAGAGAAAGATTAGTCAGATTATAGATTAGAGCATTTAAAGAAATAAGCTTCAAATTACCTATCTGCCTTTTTTTTTTTACCAATCTAAGTCATTAATTACTTTAAAAAATCCATTTCTCCCAATGCTAAGTTTCTACCAATTTTTAACATGTAAGTAAGCATAATTATATTACTAGTTGTGTATATGTGTTAATTCCCATTATGAATAAAATATTATTAAACCCTTTTGACATACAATATAAATCAACATATTGGATCAATACACAATAAACACATTTTATAAAAATAAAATACACATAAAATGGTTACATGTAATAATTTATGAATGCATAATTTATCAATAATGCAATATTTATTATTATTGAAAATCTCTAATTGATTTTTATTTTAAGATTCAAAGGTTTAAAGAAAGAGATAACTGGATTTATTATTAAAAAGATTTGTTAATAGTCACTGATAAAAAATATAATTAAAATTCATATTACAAGTTCTTTTACTTTCAAGGCACTGGAATGGTTTCAAAGAGTCCAATGAGCTTGTTGAAGGTTTAAAATTTGATAGCAGCCGCACATCAATATGTAAACACATGTAGAATTACCAATTGCAGTGGTTTACAGAAACAGTCCTATTTTTGGCTTGGGCTTGTGATTCTTTTACTGCAATAATGATGGTGAAATAACTTGCTTCTATAGAGATCAATTGGCACTGGAATGGTTTCTTCATTTCTTCTAAGTATAATTACTTTTAAGAGAATGGATATTTCTGCTTTCCATACATTTAAATTTTGCTTTGATTCAAACTCAGTAAATGGCATAAATGAAATAGCATGCTCTCGCAATTTTCAGCACTTTAATTTGTAATTGTCAGCACAGGTGAAATAATAAGTTTCTTCTTTCTTATTTGGCAATCAGTGAAAAGATATTGTATGCACTTTAGTTTAAACTTCTCCAGATGTGCATGGGTTTCTGGATCGCCACTGGATTCCTCAACAAAATATATTTTCTACCTCACCATGTTGATGTAGAAACCTTTAAAACAAAGTCTGGTTTCTCTAAAGCAATCTAATTTTTTTCTTTTTCCCTCTTTAACAGACTTATTATTAGCTTTTATGTATTAGTCTGTCTCATGATCTCACATATTTAAGAAAAACTCAATAATTGTATAAAAAAGTCAAAAATAAATAAGGAATTATAAGAGAAATATACCAATGATGAAGAATCTACAAACATAATGAACATTTATTAAGCACAATTAAAGGAAATTATGTTATAAGAATCTGCTAGCTTCTATTAATAATATGTGAAGTCATTGACATATATGAATAATGACTGGAGGCATTAACACTCACATTAAATATTTATTTGCTCTTCATCTCTACATAGCACAATTAAAAAAAACTTGCTGTTCAGAAAATCAGTTTCATAATTTATACATAAAACCATCTCAATATTAAGTGAAAAGTTAATATTTTAAGAGCAGAAGAAACAAAAAAAAAACATAGCATATATTTTGAGTTCAACAGATAAATAAAACTAATAAAAAATTTGGTAAGGTTATTTTAAATGAATTTATGATAAATAAAGATTTGCAAAAAACTCAATTTCCTCTTGCATTAAAAAAATAACAGTTGATGATATTATTATAAGAAATAATATATATGATATAAAAGAATTAACATTTCTTTTTAAATATCATAAAAATTTGTTATATGAATGATTTTTCAGATTCATATAAAATAATTTTCTTCTTGCCACATTGAAGCAGTCAATCTGTGATGCAGATTGAACATCATGGTTTCTCCAAACAATCAACTAATCAACAGGGTTCAAATTCATCCTACACAGTCTAAATACATATATGTTACATATATATCTGCATTACATGTATGTACTCACCAATGTTAGAAATTTTTATACTAATATATTTGAAAAGTATTCATGTGTATATGTGGTATATATAAAAGGGAAGGGGGAAAATATTGTTTTATAAATGTGATTATTTATCTTTACAACATGTGTGTAATTAGTTGAGTCAGCAATATGAGATGGCACTGAGAGTAGTGGGTCATGTGAAAGTCTGAGTTCAAATCCTGTATATATTACATATATAAATTCAGATTTAAGCCTGTACAATGTATTAATTTATATAAATAATATGTAAAAGGTCTGCCCATCCCTCACATATGTATGTATAAATGGATTATTCTCCTGTACATGAGGAGTCAGAATGCCTAATATGTCAACATGGGTAGGGTGACAACCTTGGCACTAACATGGGTTCTGAACATTCCATCATCAGATTTTCAATGAAGTGGAAGGCTGAAGAGTTGTGGGTTAGAGTAATTTGAAGCATGTCCATTAAAGTATGAAGATTGGCTATCTTAATAAAAAGCTGAGCCCTGTTTGTATATATGTGTGGGGATAATAATCTAGACCAACTGATAGCTGCTGGTTTAGCATGAAATACATATATTGGTGATTATTTATCTTTTCACCATGTGTGTGATCAGGTGGGTCAGCAATATGAGATGTCACTGAGAGTAGTGGGTCATGTGAAAGTCTGAGTTCAAATCCCATATATATTACATATATAAATGCAGGTTTAAGCCTGTACAAGATATTAAAATAAAAAAGTGTAATTTTTTTATGTAGTATTTATTTTAATGTACATATTTTGTTTTATATCAAAATATACCAAAATGGCAAAAAGAAAATACAATTGTCAAGAAGGTTCTGGAAATCATTCACTATTTCAATTGTACAAAAATGCAGAAGCTAATAAGTCTAAATAAAATATCTTGAAACTTTCATTGATAACCACTAATGGAAAGTTACATTGTTTATAAGAAAGTGCCAGAAATAGATTGCCAGACCTTATCAATATTTACATCTTCTCGACAATGGGATTAAGAAAGTTCATTGGATATAGCCTCAGGTAGTAAACTAAAAGCATTCATGGATATAGCCTCAGGTAGTAAACTAAAAGCATTCCTGAATTACATCTGAATCAGTATGAATGGGGCTGATTTTACTTAAGAAAAAAAAAGAAAGAGTTATGAGCTGTTGCTAACATACTTTATGTCAGTGTAATTTTTGAAAAAGTAGAGGGATCCAAGCCACCTTTCCTCAGTCTCTTGAGACTGTCTCCTCGCCATGCTGTGACCTAGCTCCTACCAGTTAAAAGTGCTGAGCTGTTAAAAAATGCATTTAGTCTGATCATAACCTGCCCATCCCAAAAATCAAAGAATGCCGCACCAAGATCAGATCCGTCCATATCATCGCTCCAGATGCTCATGAAATAATAAATCCAAAAATCATCTTAGTTACCTTCCCCTGTTTATAAATGTTTAATCATAAATGTAACACTTTTATCTGTAATTTTTCTTTATATTTTCAACTTGCTAACAAGCAAGTATTAAAAAATAATTCTATCAATGCTGTATATCAATTCTCTATAATCCTAATGAATCTTAATGTATACTTACTAATCCAACTCATGCTTCTAACTGTAAATATAATTTAATGTGGTAGTAATTTAAAATAGTATTTTTTCATGTTTCTTGTTCTATTATATATAATGCTCGTCAATCAAACCCAATCTCACGAGCTCCACCCATGGCTGTTTTAATTCCACTCCAAAAATGGGGGGGGGGTAATTAATTATTTGATCTTTGTTCATTTCTAAAATAGCTCGTGAGGTTGACTTTTCTGTCTAATATTTACGTTCAGAATTATTTGATGCTAATTTGTTTAAAACTTATAAATATAATTTTCAAATCAGGGTGGATTTTGGTGTCCGTTTTAATTTTATTGGTTTATTTTATTTTAATAATCATCACCAAAATGCTGGCGATCAATTGATTTTGTTAGCCGCACTTTTAAGTGCGCAAATTTGTTTTTTTTTTAATATTTTAATTAAAATGTGAGTGAGTTAAGAAGGGGGGAGAAATGCACGCTTCATTAATTATAATTTTAATTGCTTATTAATTACTTTATCATATATGGGGCATTATTTAAACATATCATTGCTATACACATTAAATTATATAAGGCTTTCTTTTCTTATTAAATTAATTAATTCATTTCTTTATCATTGCATTGCTAGCATATGTCAGAATATAGATTTTATTGTTTTGTTTGGGTCCATCTATACCCATGCTCCAGAGAAATCCCAAAGTCTCTTGTTGCTTTGCATTCTTCTTCCATATATATTTGATTGCCTTGATCATATCCATCCATACCATCACTCTGGAGTATTACGAAGTCACTTTTCTTATTTAATATTCTTGTTCAAAACAGGGGTATATAGATACAACCTGGATAGAATAGCGAAGCTCTGTATGGGTTGCCATATGCTGAACCATAGCAACTTCCTACCTACCTCTCCATAAGGTATCATTCCGCCTGAAGCACGGGCATACCCTCATCAAATAGAAGAATGATGAAATCTTATCATCCAAAGTCACCATATTTCCTTTTTACTGATATATATGCTAGCACCGAAATTCTTTATAGTTAATCTCCCGGCCTGTTTGATGAAAGTAAATCATAATATGGTATAATGAACCACCTTTTTGTCTTTAAATATTCTTAGTTGGAGTTTCATAACCAATTCTGCTGAAGCTGCCCTCCCCCTCTACTATAAACCATTCCCATAGCTAAAGTTTTGCTAAATAGTTGAGATTGTAAACGTGTATCAAATGAATAATAAAAATATTTTATCTTAGTGTACTTATAAATAACGATGTACTCTTTTCATATATTAAAATAAAAGCAATAATTCTTTATAAATCTGTCTGTCATAATATTAAGAGCAAAATGCTCGAAATAAAGAAATAATAAATCTCATACTCTTAAATATGTATATGATTCTTTATTTGTACAATGTCCACCGACATCTGCATTCTGAACAAAAGTGTAAATAAAGAGAATATTTATATGCATGAAGTTGTAATTATATATATATTCACATTTAACTAAATTTGTTATAAGAAATCTTTATATATAAATTTAATCCAGTTGTTCGAATTTATTAAATAATTTAAGTTTAATTATATATATATATATGTCTTTTTAGTTGTCTGTCAGGTTCATTCAATGTCTCATTGATCATCATCATCAAACCAGATCTCATGTTTTATGATGTTGCACTGGGCCCAGAAATAAGGAATTTATCTCGTATCACCGCAGGTGTTGTCCATAGTGTTATAGATTTGGAGAATGGGCAAATAGATTAGAATTCATGATTGCTCCTGACCTGGGTATCTCGAGCATGATTGGATTCGAGGTACTTTTGCTTAGATTCTAAATATTGTTGGATGGACATATATTTTTAACCAATACAATATATATATATATATTTAATTTTACTGAATATGTAAATATAAAAGTTGTTATATTATTTATATTTTATTGTTACTGTTGTAATAAAATTAATTATTTGAAAGTATAATTTTCTCATTAATTTCTTCTAAGAGACAGTTATTTTAATTAAATATCTAGAATAAAAACATTTTGTTAGCATTTCTGGAAAAAATAATTTAAAACTTAACTATAAGACTTGTACATGATGTAAGCTTCAGTCTGGTCATTATCTATGGCTAATTTCAAGTAGAATGAAATTTAAAATTATAGTCACTCCACCTGTACACAGTCATGCAATGGTCACTGATAAACAGATAATCACCCCCTAGAATAATTTTCATAATAATAACAAGTGACCAAGAAGTTTTAATTGGCAATTCCATTATAATATAAAGCACATCAAGTTTTTAAATGAACAAATAAAAATATAAGTCAATAAATTATGTTTGATTTTTGTATGATATTTGTTAATCAGAATGTTCAAGTAAAAAAGACAGGAAGAGAATTATATTTTTTAAAATCAAAATTCAATTCCGAAGTCTTATGATCTTCAACCTGTCATTAATTAAAGAAAAGTAATTCTTACTATATTAATTAAAAGCCAAAAATCTTTTTACTTGTTAATATTTATAGCATGTTATAAATAGATAAAATTAAATCAAATTAAATGCAATTGATATTAGTATTAAATAGTTAATTATTAACAGGCTTTATATTTATTAAAAGGAGGGTTTATATGAAACTCTCCTATCTAAAGTAATCACATAACATTTTATTGAATTAATATAAATTTCAAAATTTACTAATTCTTAGTGATTTAAAAAAGCCATTCCTTTTCTTAATCACAATTCAGCAAATCTTTTAATTTAACAATAATAATACATGGAACCACTTCAAATAAACTTTAAGTGGATTATCTCTGTACATACATCTACTACATTAATAATTTTTTTAAAACTTTGATAGAGACATTTAATCTCTGGACATATAGTTCATTAAAAAAGGAGTCCTTGCTGACTATAACTATTTTTTAGAGACTAACAAGTTTGTATGAAATGCAAGAAAAATAAATATTTGCCAAAATAAATAAAAGAATTTCAAACAATTTGCATGATGCAATTCTTTTATTATGATGAAAACAATTTATTTTACCTGCATATATATGAAGATTATATATACGCTGTATATGTACAATAAAATGTGAATTATCTGGATTGATTTATGACAAAATTGATTCAGACATTCGGATAAGCGGCTTTAAAAGCAGATAGAAAAAAAACCACCCCCAATAATCTGAAGAAACATAAGAAATGAAAAATATAAAAAAATAAAATATTTTTAATCGAATAAAATTTCTTAATTCCTTTTATTGCAATGATTCATTTAAATGACAATTCAGTAATCAAGATTGTGATAATTGACTTTTTACTATATATATATAATACAGGGATTTGAACTCAGACTTTCAAGCTCCCTTAGGCTATCCACTTTATCTTATACCACCGATACACATGACCACTTATGTGAAAAAGATAAATGATCTCCAATATATGGGTGGAAGATGATGATCTGGATCAACTGATAAGTGCTGCTTCAGCACAAAATACATATATTGGAGATCATTTATCTTTTTCTCGTGTGTGTAATCATGTGTATCAATTGTATGAGATAGAGTGGATCGTCTATCAGAGCTTGAAAGTGTGTATTCAAATCCCCTACATTACATCTAAATTCAATGTATATAAATTATACTTGTATTCAAATATTATATATATGTAACTAAAATGTTCATTATAGAATAATTATTTGTAATAAAAATAATAAAGTATAACAATGATAATATATTTTAGAAATAAATATAATAAACTGCAGAGATAGTTTCAAATAATTTATTAACCTTCTTAAACTGAAAATACTTCTGCGGTTTGTTATAGTTATTTGTAAAATATATGATAAATTAGAAATTATATTTATCTTTATTTTACACTTTATTCTTTTTCTTATAATAATAATTATTCCATAATGGACATTTTATTTTATTTATAATGGATTACAATATATATGAAACTGAATACGTCTTTACCTGTTCTGGAGCTCTTGTATCAAAAAATCTTTTTGCTCTGGAAATTCTTTAATTCGCAATTGGTAAGCTGACGTACTTCGGAGGTAGCCAGCAACATCAGATACTGTAACGTCTCGAATAAAATCTATCATTTGTTCATCTCTGTCAATATTAAATTATTCCATTTTTTATTATATTTCTACATTCTGCAGCACAAACTAAACTTCAATAAACACATTTATAAGTGCAAAAAAATGAACAAGAGAGATAAAATGCACCCAATTTCCTTTCTCCGGAAAGTGCGTGCACATACAAACACATACAAAGATTAAAACAAAAACAGTTCTCAATAGCTCACAGCAGAACAAAGACCTTATCCCTTCATAAAGAAATAGTGAAGGATATGACATTGGTGGTCCACTGCCAGTTTGTGAAAGTTTATGATTTGTTATTTGTTTTATTTTTGAAATACGAGTAGACAGAAACCCATTTAATGTGTTTATATAATGTCAGAGCTCATTAAGGTTTGTAAGTTGAACTAAAATTGAAATGTTGGAATAAATTGTGTTAAGAGAATACATATAATGACAAATTACTACTGCTGATGATCAGATGTCAAAGTTTCATCCTCGTGCTGGGCTGAATAAATTTTATTGCTATTACTTTGATAAATTATAATTTATCTAAGTTATTTTTAATAAATATTCAGTTTTTGGTTGTTCTAATATTTATTTTAATTGTATTAGGGGAAAACAATATTCATCATAGAGTTCATTTGTTTTATGACTTCATGGGCAATCTAGAAAAAATGTAAATGTACAAACATTTTTAATTTTTGATATAATGAATCATTGGAAGTAAATTATGTTATGTTTTTGATTTAATTTTATAGGTAATACAATAAAACTGCCATTGGATATTGATTTTTAAAATATATTAAAATTTAAAAAGAATGCCATGTGTTTGTGCAACTACCTATTATGTATCTTGGAAATTATTATGGGGAAAGCAACCTTAATATTATTATTTCTTACAACTGACCTATAGAAAACCTATTGTTTGGTAAACTGTTTTGCTATGATTAACTATAGGTAAAGGTCATAGATTAATGTGGACTAGACATGTTAGTATTGGTATATTGATTGTAAAAACAAAAAATATGATGAAAATTTCATCTTCATTGATGGAAAAAGTGATTAATAATAAAATTTTGTAACTTTTCTTGATATTTAAATTTTTTGGTAATACATATTTCATTGTCACATTATGCAAATTGAAGATATAACTTGATCATAGACCTTTGTTATTTAGTTATTTTATCCAATTTTAGTTAAAGGATTTGTATTATACCATTCTCTAACCAATAACTAGAAGGCTAGTTATGTTGAATATAGGCTGTCTGCCTAGGATGGAAAAATATTCAATTACTTCTGAACTCAAATAGAAAATCATAAAATGGCAAATATACACATTAACCACTACATCATGGGTATGTTATATATATTTAACTAAATCATTAAAAATCAGTCAACACTTAGACAATTCTAATATCAATAACAATTGACAATTTCAATTTATTGGCAAGGCAATCTAAATCTAAATGTATATATTATTATATATACATATATTCACATGTATATATTAGAGTTCCATAAACTATTCTCATAAAAAAAAATACTTATCACTTCTACATATTATAAATAAAATAACAAACTATGCAATGTGAAACTGAATTATACTACTAAAGCTAAAATATATAAATTTCTATAATACAGAATGTAGCTTAAACAATAAAAATGTACTGAGAAACTTCACAATTATTATTCTAGTAAATGATGATCCAGACATTAAATGATTTTTGCAGCATATGTGTGAATGTTTGCTCTGCTGGTATTAGTTGATTTTTAAAATAATTATTAAATATGATTAAAACTATTAAAATTTTCTAAGAATATACAATTAAAAAATGTTATAATGTATTTAATAAAAACAAATTTGATGCTATTGATTTTAAATAGATTTCTAAAATGTATATATATATTGTAACGAGTATATTACATGGCACACAATAATATAGTGTGTGTCTGCACAAATATATATATATATATATATTCTAACCTCCCCCCATGCATTCTCACCCCAAAATATACTGTTTATTACGAATATTACGGGTTCTAGCTCAGTTAACAAATAAATAAATGAAATATTCAGCATTAATTAAAATGATTACTAGCTCTAATTTTAAAATACAAATACGGTTCAATTTTAAAATGAATTAACAAATATTTACTATTTTCATGAGACATGGAGTGACAATACAGGGAACGAGATAGACTACATTGAGCCATTATCCACACGATACTACCTCAATGACATAAGAACACTATCCCCCCTTTTTACTATACCAAATAACTAACTCATAGTATTCTTATGACTTTCTGAGCTCTATTCACTACGATTAAAATAATAATCATATCTTAATCTTCTTTATAACAAGAATCTAGCTCAATTAAATAAAATGAAGTAAAATAAATAAAATCTCAGGTTCATAAATTGTATTCTAACTGATTTAAAATTACGGTAGTAAAATATGAAAAGGGAATTTTATGTCATAATCTACTACACAGCAACTAATAATATAAAAATAATAATAACAATAATAATATAATATAATCTTATTTCTTCCTAAATGAAAATAAATAAATACGTTGGTAGTATTTTAATAATCTGACAATAGAATACGTGTGGCAACATTAGCATATAATTTAATGTAATATTGTGACAACCGACTTATGACCAATAAATAATATAAAATTATGATCTTTTAATTTTAACATACCAATAAATTCTCAAAATTATTATAACACTTTTATGTTTACCTTTTGTGCAAAATTTATATGTCTGTTTCAATTATAAATGTATCGTGATTTCATGCATCCCTGTGGAGAAATAACAACTCGGACACAAAAACTTTAAAACAAATTTAAAACAAAGTTTATTAACAACATAAATAAATTAACAATATTTTTACACTATATACATTGGATATTCCTTACTTTCATATCTCCACTTAGTTTATTAGTTTATAAAATGAAATCAAAATATTATTTACTTTTCCTAGTTAAATCTTTTTTTTTTTTTAACACTTAAGAAGATACAGCATTATTACTTGATTTATTATTATGGTTAGCTTATTACAAAATGCATTTCTTATATGATTATCACAAACACTTTTCATCCCTAATATTATTAAAATTACATTTTTTACAAAATTTACATTCGTAATAAAATTCTACAAAATAATAAAATTTAGTTTCATATTGGTTGTATGGAATCTTACAAAGTCAAAACACTATTCTACATTCGGTATTAGGTTTTTATTATTCATTATCCGATGTTTATTAATCCTAATATTCTCATTCAAACCTTACTTTGGATGATATTATTATAACTATTAATATACCATGCACAAGTATATGTTTATTATACCTTATTGAATTTTCTCTCGATAAATATGCAATACTCATTCCCTCCAACATTAATATTTTTTTTTTAAAAAAAAAAAATTCAAATTTTATTATCACTTTTTAAAATACTTGGTTTAGATTTATTTTCAAAATCTTATATTCATTTCTGAATTAATTTTACAATGTATTATATGATTCTTTCTCTCTTTATGATATTTTGGACTTTCAATTTTAAAGTTACACAATTCTATACATTCAAGCAAATAAACTATTCTTACATAAACGATAACATATCTTCAGTTCTATTTTATTCATTATTTCTTTGAAAATATCTTTCTGACCGATGCAGATTCACGAAATAAGAATAGCGAAGATAGATACATAGGATCAAAATACAACTAGAATATTACTCGTCATATACCTTGACAATCATGGCACAGTGAATTAAAAGATACTATAGAGGAGTGACCTTTACCTGTCTACCAACCTCTATCATAGAAACGATGCTAAAGCTATTTCTTCAGCTTTATTCTAACATTAAAAGTTTAAAGATATGCAAAACACTGTCCAAACCATATGTGTTCAGTCATAGGACTCAGTTAACTATACTAAATCACACAAAACTAAATATGGTCCAAATCCCTTATATTTTCCTATTTCTTAAAAAAAACCCACATCATCTTGGTTTCCTCTCCACTAGTACTTCCAAGTCACTATCCGATCTTATTTCTCAAGATTTTTTCTATACTGTACATCGACAAATACATATCTGCATTACTAACAATAATAAAATTCATTGATATTTTAAAAACTATTCCACTGTTCTATAAGAAAATCTTTTTACTACTTTCCTCCGTATATTTAATCATATACAAACTTTTTAAATATCTGAATACTTTATCACATGAAAGTTCAAAAGAATCACACAATTGTTCTGTTAAATTATATTATTAATATACTTTAAATAAATTGTTGCATGCATATTCCGAATTACTCCTATCTCATTATATGTTAAAATGTTGCATAAAAATGTGTACATATAATTAAGACTTTCACACTTCATTATTAAGTCAATAGATGATCTAAAAAAAAATACATTATGCATTATAAATAACTATCAAAATTACCAAACGACCTTTATCTCCTCGATCGCGTTCCGTAGGCTTCACCATCCATTTGATCCTTGTAGATATAAGATTAACATCCATACACTTTATTTTAAACACTATTTCTATAATTTTATCAAGTTATTATATTTAAATTTTAATATTAATAAATTTATGTTTTATGTTTTCCCTAATCTCACATAACATTTTATATTTTAAAAATTAGTAAAAAATATTCAAACTATATTTACTGTACTCCTTCATCAAATTTTCCTGAAAACCGTTCATACTAAAGCCAAAAAAAAAAATTGTTTATCATTTCTTTTCCATTCACTTAATGTTCCTCTCCCTGCTTGTTCAATTTTAAGGTAAAACAAATATTACTTCGTTCAATAAATATTCATGAATGATAATCCTTGGTTTTTATAATATTTAATACAATTATTAATTATGATATTAGTTAATCCTGTAAAGAAAACTTCTAAATATTCTCTTCTAATATTTCTTGCTAATATTTTCTCCCGCGTGACTTTTACGATACATCTTCTCAGTTCTTTGATTTAAATATTCAATAAAACTTTTCTGTTTCCATGGATTCATTTCATTAAGTAAATTAGATTTATATTTTCCAAATCTTTATCTTTATTAATCATTTCTCTAATGAACACTTTATAATATTTTTAATTCTTCTTAGAGAAAGTTTTTCTGTTCCTTTTTCATAAAAACACAATAGCTCTTTCATATTATTATTCTGTAACTTTTTTCCTTCTTTTAAAATTCTGGTACTATATACTTTGTAATGTTTCCTTTAAAAAGACAATCATTCTTTCTCCATTATAACTTTTACATAATTTTTCCTTATGATATACGCATCTTAATTTTTCCATAGAGAAGAATAAAAAAAAAAAACTTCGGAGTAGCCTTTTAAAATTGTGCATCATAATTTTTCCTGACGGCAAATAACTTTTCTGTATAATGTCCAAATTATATTTATCTGAGTTCTAATGATTTTCTGGTTGATCACAAATAAACTGTATTCAAGGCACTTTACAATTATTTTTATGTTATCAATACTTTTATGTATTTTTTTTCTGTAGTATTTCCATTTTACTGTAAGGTTTCGGCTAAACTTGAATAAAAATCCTGGTAAGAAATCTTTTAAATTAGCCTTCCATTTAAAGGCAGTTCAAAATATTATATTTTAAAACAAAACTTTTAAAATAAATACAAAATTTTTTTTTAAAATTATAACACTTTTCTAGCTTACGATCTTATACAGCTAAAAGAAACATGTTCCTCCTTCCTTTACTTACACATTCCTTCTCCCACTCCATCTAATTCCTATTTTTCGTCTGCTAAAATATCTCCGTTGATTGGTTAATGACTTTTTTAAAAAGCGCGAACAAATTTACACATTTTTAATTTTATAATAGATTAAACTTTTTAAAATAAAGAATTTATGACGTCATGTTTTAGAATATTACTTAGAATAGTATTTTTAAACTCAATTATAGTTTTATCAAAATCATTTAAACTTTAAAACAATTATTAAAATAACATTTAATATTTCAACTTTTACTTTAACGATAGATAGCAATTACATTTAGTTTTATAATTCACAAACTTTATTATTATATTCTAACAAGCGTGTGTGTGAAGGTATATAATATACAGTCACATGATTACTAACTTTATCAGATGATTTTTTTTTTTTAATTTACGTCTCGGTCTAAATTACCAAAACTGATAAATTTTATAAAAATTTGGAAAATAATTTAAAAATGTAGCACTAAATATAATTCTCACCATCCCAAAGCTTATCTTAGATTAAATTTGAATATTAATTATAATTATAATATTACATATCACATTTATTTAATTTATTAGTTTTAAAACATTACAATTGAATTGTTTAATATACTTTTAACTATTTATAGCTGTATTATTTTATATGGCCAGCTTTTACAACCATAAGCAAGGATATAATTAAGCTTTATTTAATTTTTTTTTTAAATAATCCATTACATTTTTACATACCAGGTATTTTTCAGCCTTAAATTGTACTATAAAATCTAATCGATCATACAATTATCAATATATTACACAAACGTATTTTAAAATTTAAAATTTTTTTTTAGCAATTGACCATTCTACCTTATTATGACCTATAGATAAGGGCACAATATATATATATATATATCATCAACCATTATCAATCCACTGCAGGATGAAGGTCTCTCCAAGTTTAATCCATCTTTTCCGATCTTTAGCTTCTCTTCTCCACATCACCCCTGCACACTATCTTATTTCATCCATCCATCTCACATGTGGTCTCTTTCTGGGTCTTTTACAATCTCTTGGAATCCAGTTTAAAATTTCAATTGTCCATCTATTATCATCTCTTCTAGCAATATGTCCAGCCCAACTCCACTTCAATCTTTTAATTTTTTCAATGAGGTCAGTAACACCTGTTTGTTCTCTTACCCATACATTGTGTTTTCGATCTCTTCTTGTTACTCCCAACATGCATCTCTCCATACTTCTTTTAGTGGTCTGAAGTCTCTGTATTGCTCTTCTATTAAGTGTCCAAGTCTCAGATCCATAAGTAAGAACTGGTAAAACACATTTGTTAAAAACCTTCCTTTTCAAACACATAGGCATATTTCCTTTTAGTATCAAGTTATTTCTACCAAAAGCACCCCAACCAAGTTTAATTCTATGATTAATTTCTTCCATTATGTTTCCATCTGTATTAATAATCTGACCAAGGTATTTGTACTGTTAACTTCTTCTAATTCATCATAATCAATCTTTATTTTCATATTTTGATTATTCCAGGAAATGTAGAAAAATATCTACAAAATTTTTGTCTGTATTATTTTTACTTTTCCTTTCAACTTTATATATATATATATAAAGTTGAAAGGAAAAGTAAAAATAATACAGACAAAAATTTTGTAGATATTTTTCTACATTTCCTGGAATAATCACAGTAAAAGATTAAATAATTTTGAATTTAAAATCATATTTTATTATAAATTAAACATTTAAAAAGATCTAATAAATTTTTTATTGAATTCTGTTTTGAAATTAAAAACAAGCATGTTTTATGATAAAATGTCGATTGATAATTGTAAAAATTTCTATTATCTATCTTTGAAATCTTTTAATTAATGCTTGTATACATTTCTCTACATATGTGGTAATCTTTGTAGATTATACTTTGAAAAAACTTTAAACTTGTTTTCAAAAGTAGCTTTTAATTAAAAGGCAAAAATTAAGAAGATAAAAAAGTTTTTAATTAGTATGTTTTTGTCATCCCAGCTGACTATATAAAAGGGTTGATAAAATATTAGAATTGGCTAGTTTTTTTGTTGTAGTTTGGCTAGTAATCTTTGTGAGAGGCAGTTGGCAGTAATTAAGTGGCCAAAATAGTTGGCTAGCAGAGTACTTCAGATCAGAAGAGAAAAATACAATGAAGATAAAAGATTGCAAGGAGGGCAGGTCTAAAAGCTGCCTATAGTTCACAATGATGGAGTTTGTATTCACATGGAGAAAAGGGTCAACTTCAAGTATTTCATATCTACAAATATGTTCTATAACAAGGCTTCTTAAACTTTTTTATATAGCGACCCCCTTCAAGCTTAGGAAATTTTAAACGACCCCCTCCTCCATATAATGAAATATATATTAACCGTAGATGTAGATGTAATATCGCACTATTTTACAATGTAAATAAAATAAGGATTAAAGAATACGTACCCATTCATTTCACATATATATAATTGGAAACGTTGACGGGATATCGGTCGTAATAAAACACAATAAATAGAATGACATAAAACTATATATAAATTTATTCAATAGAAAAAATAAACTTTTGTAACAATTTTTTTATAAGAAAACATAAAACTATATCTATATATTCAATAGAAAAAATTAACTTTTGTAACAATTTTTTTAATAAAAACATATTATTAACATCAAACAATATTAATGTGACGGATGTGATTGTTTATTTTTACACAAATAATTAAATCCAGGCTCAATTTGAGTTAGTGCAGATCGTAATAAATTTTCAACGTTTATTAAAGTTGAACGGTATTTTGATTTTATGTAAGTTAATGTGGAAAAGGCTGATTCACATAAATATGTTGTACAAAATGGCAGTAATTTGTTCATTGCCATTTCCGATAGTAGGGGATATTCTGATTTGATTTCTATCCAAAATTCATGCACAGGCACTTAAGAAAATCTGAGTCGCAAGGTAGTATCACTTGTTAATTCGGCAAATTCTTCTTGTGCTTTTAAGTTTAAAAAATTAATTTCTTCCATTTCAATTGAAAATGGATTGCAAATCCATTGTTGTGTATCGATATCATTGGGAAAATACCTATGCATGTAAACTTCCATATCCTTCAAATGATTAACTATAATTTTTGTTATAGGAGTATCTTTTTTTGAAATATTGTTACTAATTATATACTCGTCAGTAAATGGAAACATTTCGAGCGATCCACTTTCCACTCTGTTCTTCCATATAAGAATTTTTTTAACAAAGGCCTCAAGTTTATTTTTTAACATAAACATATTAACGCAG